>JAUZSX010315014.1:0-12019 GCA_034780655.1 Idiosepius hallami | reverse complement strand
ACCGAAGTTACAACTTCATGCAAAATTTCAGAAAAATTGAACGGATGGTTGCAGAGAAAAATGCGAACGAACGAACAAACATATCTCAAAACATAGGTTCCCCCTCATAAAATATCGGGGTACCAACAATACAAGTAACTTTTAATCATTTTAATTAATATTAATATCTGGTTGACCGTGGAAAATGTTTATGTAAATTGACTATGAAACAATTGTGGGCAAATAAATAAAATGTGATAAGAAATTAACTTTTCAATGGAAAGTATATGCATTCTCTCCTAATTAAGTGCTTATTCAATTCTAATAAAGATTAATTAAGTCTAAGGATTTTTTTATAATTTACTGTTCTGATAAAATTAAGACTCTCAGATTTTTGGATCTTAATAAGAGACTTAATAGACCAACTTATGAAACTTGGAAGAAAATCACATTCATAAGATTTATAGATTCTTAAAATTTGTCTATTTAAAACTAATACTAATGGAAAAGATATTTATCCATCAATCCTTTAAAAAGTGTTCAATGATAAATTGAATGCTTTAGTTTGGCATTGAATGTTCATTTAAGTGTCCAACCAATTTCTAAAAAGGATTTCAGCAACTTAATAAATGATAATTTGGTGCTGTAGTTTGATTCATGTGCATCCATGAACATTCTAAAATCTAGTTTTTATTTGATTTACCACCAGTTTTTTTTTTTAATTAATTATATACCTTTTTTTTTTATTTCAGTTTAATTTATATTTATATCAACAATAGTTTGTTAAAAATATCTTCTTTTTTTTTATAGCAAGATCCAAATGTGCGTAAAGAGTATCTCCGTCTTCGAAGTCAGTTACTTACAGCCAGATATGGAAGCCCAGCATTCTCTGATCAAAGGTGAATATCCTTTATGTAATCCTAACCTTTTTCTATAAAAATTCTCACTAATATATTTGTCTTTTGTTCAATAATTTTTAATGTTTTGAATTTTTAAATTCTAATTTTTTTCATGAATCAAATGTTTTTATTTCATGTTATAGAATTATTTCATTCAGGCTGGCTAAAACAAAAATTTTCCTACACCAAAAATTTCTAAACTGACAAAGCAGTCCCTGACTATATTACATAAGAAAATTAGTTGTTTAACAATCAGAATTTGGAGGAGTTGAGTACTGAAAACGATCAAAATAAAACTTCTAACATCGAGGAAAGACAAAAAACAAACAAACACTACAATGCCACTGGAACATCTTTCTGGTGATACAAAGAAAATAAAATCTAAGTATTTGTTTTATTGAATGTAAAGAACTTGACTACTCATTTTTCTAAATCTTGTAAATTAATTTTTTTTTTATGAGTATTATACTGACTATTGTCCTCATCTTTATTGTTATCCGTTTCACAATGTTTCAACCAAATAATTCCTATAAAATTGATCTTACTTCATCTCAACAATTCCAAAATATAATTTGCGAATTAAGTTTACCATAATCCAAAGTGAAATAATGGTTTATTATAAATGTGGAGAATTATGGGGAACCCTTAGACCCTATGTTTAGTAATGCCCAGATGGGTATTAGTGATGATTGAGCTCCCATAATTTCTTTGCTTTTTCAATAAGTGTCACTCTGCTCATACAATTTTACTGGAGCTTCTAAAGTTAAGGCTTAGTTAGTGAAACAATGTTATAATTAAGATTAATTTAGTTAAGAACATGTCTTCTTTTGCTTAATGCATGCATTTATTCCCACTCCCAAACAGCATTTAATCAACACTTGTCCCTCTTATTTCACTGGAAAGCTAGAGATAGTCATGCTGTTTTATGAGATATACATTGCAAAAATGCCAGAGGATATGGCTATGGTTATATCTACACAAATTGTGTCTTTAACAGACAGAATCTACTCTGCTGTTTTTATATAATTTATAGAGAATGAATATAGGTTGGATTTTTTTATACTTAAGTTGTTTACAATAAGATAATTTCAGCACAAGGCAGTGCAACCAAAATCAAGTTTAAGAAAAAACCAAAGTGCAAAAATTCAATAACCAAGTGGCCTTAGTGTCGCACTAATATATTGTATGTATTTACTCTAAATCAATATATCTAAGCTATTTATAATTCTATAATTGTGTTTGTACTACATTGTATTAAAGAGGGATTTATTTTATTTTGTGATTCAATACGGAATTCAATTGAAAATGATCTGATGATTTGATTTTTTTTTGTATTAGGCATTTATTTACATATATACATGAATTTACACTTTTTATACTTTTGAAAGGAAGATTATTCTAGACTTTAAATATTACTTTCACTTTTCCATGAAATAGAATAATAATGTTGTATGTTCATTTTATGCCTAATGATGAGAATCAATTAATTATTTTATTTTGGTATTTTTTACCTCTTGTGCAGAAGCCCTAAGCTAATAAGCATTGTTTAAAACTCTTATTTTTATCTTTTTATTATCTAAAAAGCATTGTTGGTTTTAGCTTGGAATATAATTTTTATTGATGTGAAATAATGTTTCTAGTCATTAACCTGAGGAAAATTATGAAATTTATTTATTTTTCTCTAAAATGTTTTTGAAAATAAGTTTTTAATATTAATTAGTTTCTGTGATTTCATTGATTAAATAAGACAATTTTTATATGTTCATATTTACTAGTTTAGCTTAGATATTAATTTGGTTCAGTTTTTTCTTTTATGTTTAGTTTTATATTCTTTCTTCAGTTATTTTGTTTCACCATCTTATATTTTACCCCTGTGAATTATTTTATACCCAAACCATTTTAGACTTGTTATTTATAAGCAAATAGTTTGTAGATAAACATCCACAGGATTATTTATTTAATTTGTAACTGGAAATATCTAGGTAATCAGGACCACACTATCTAAGAATTGCCCTGAATATACTCATACTTTTTCCAAGGTCATTATCTAAAAAACTTGTCTCTATGATTCTGTTGTCAACAATGTGACATAATATCAATTAATTTTTCACATTCTTTAAATAATTTTTAATGTTCAAGATGTAATATGTCTTCCATTTTATATACAGTTCCATCAAGCTAAAGTATTGAATTAACTAATGTTAAACAATTAAAAATTGTATTTAAAGAAAATATATTTAGATTTATCGTATATGAAACTCTATTATGTTCTGACTACTCAACACACAAGATAAAACTTTGTTTAGCACAGTCTAAAAGACACAAGGCAATAAAGGCTTTACATCTGACTGGTACATCATGGCAAACGATCCCAATGCTTTTGACTGTTGATTCAGTTCTAATTCATCTACTGACAATCCTTCATTATCCATGTTGCACCTAAATGAATATTAACACACACTTGACTTACAGTCCATTCCATATTAATGCAACACCTTGGCAAACATCGACATGCACCTCTACTCACGATTAAGTCCTTAATGCAGCTTTTCCAACTATGCCGACACACTCTCAACTAAAGATTCTGTCGACTTTGACCAATTACATCCACAAACTCTCAGCTGATGACCAAGTTTTCATCAATGCAACACTCTAACAAACAATATAGTATTCTAGGGTAAAATTGACACTGGATTTTTTGTGCAAATAATGAAAATAGTCTTTCCTTAATAAAATATTTTTTAAAATTTTTTAAAACAACAGATTTATAATAAATATCTTAAAACTTTAGTAAAATTTAATTAAAGAGAATTTTTATGAATGATAAGACAATTGTTACAAATATTTTTAATTGTAACCAAGATGCTAAACCTCATTGTATTATAAACAATTCAAGTATAGAAAATTAACAAAAAATCAAACCCATATTCATTCTCCATAAATAATATAGAAATCTATGATCTATGCTAAGACATTCTTATGTTAATAATGTCACTTTGACTTTGCCACTTGGCTGACTCAGCTAATTTTATATTTGCTTTGTTTTTTTTCTCTTCTTATATGCTTAGATTTTTAACAATTATAAACTGTCAATTTTCCATGTATTTTACATCAGAGCCTGAACTATTCTTTAATCGATCAATGTTTTTATTCCATTTTTTTGTTCAAATATTTTATTGAAAAATTTAATTTTCTTGAACTTATTTAAAATTGATGCTTAAATATTTCCTTTAAACGTGTATTTTTCTACCAATAAATTAGCAAAAACAATATCTACAACATATATTTCTGTGGGCGTATGTGTTATTTTTTTTATTTCTTATTTACTTTTCCAGGTTATTTAATGCTGAATTAAATTATTATTTGCTGGAAATATATTTTTGTTAAAGAACCCTTTTCAGAGAAGTAATTTGTAGAAAAATCGTGTTTATTTTATTATGATCATTATTGATCTTTTTTTATCATAATTTTTGAGGAATTATTAGCTTCTACCAAATGATGTTCATAATTTGTTTTATGTCTGCATAAATCAGAGTTGCCAATTTTTTTGTCAACAACATACTTAAGAGCGCAGAAAAATATCGCTGTACACATGGCAATGTATCAAACAGTAAACATTTAAACATTATGAAATATAAAATTTTATGATTTTGACAAGCTCACTATTAAATGGCTATATCCTTATATTCATTCAAATAAAGAAAATAGATTGTTATAAGACATTTTAATCTTTTACATGCATTATAAACATATGGATATTTATAAGTCCTATATCATATTTTTAATTCAGTTTACTAATATGTGTATTAAAAAAAGTCTAGTAGATTAGATATTTCATTTAAAATATCATTTAATGAGGTTTTTGGTCAATTTCTTAAAACTTGCTGCACTACTTTGGTTGTTTTGTTTACCTAACAATTTATTTTCATAATATTATAATAATTTTTTTTCAGAATATTTAAAGATGATTGTTAAATATTCATTTTGTTATGGCTTACTTTAAATGATGAATTATTCGGTCTTTCAAACTGAGTTTTTTCTGGTTATCTTTCCCCGTTTTTGTTAAGATTTTTATAAGTATATTTTTATGTGATTCTTTTTAACCTTTTTTGGTTATGTTTATATTGATTTATTTCCTAAGGATTAAAAGAATCCAATATTTTTCTATTAAAACTAGAATTCTAAAAATGTTTGCCTATTTTTGTGTTGGTTCAGACCCTAACATCATTAAATAATAAATTCATCAAGCCCATTACAGTCATTTATATTAAAAATAGCAATTATTCTATAATATATCCATAGGACATCTTAGTTGCATAAAATGTCTATAAAATAGATATTGAATTAAAAAGAACAAACATGGATAGACCTTAATAATAAGATGTTTTTATTTTCATTTCATTTTTTAGTAGTTTACGTAGCCGAGCCCTAAGCCTGAGAAGCCTCAGTAGGAACACGGTTGAAGTAAGTTCAGTAAGTATTATTATATTTTTAGCTTTTCCATTTATAGTATTTTTTGACATTAACTTTTTGTTCAGTTTGTTTGTCAATATCATTTTAAATTTTCAGCTTTTAAGTGTTGTCTATTTTGTTATTTAATAATTCTTGCTGATTATTTAGAAATCAATTTCTCTAAATAAAGATGCTGTTTGTAATTTGTTGGCATGTGTTGATATATATAAATATATACGCTAATGTAAACAAGTTTTTAATTAGCTGGTGAGTGAGCAAAAGTAGTAATATCTATTTGAAATATATAGCTAAATTCTATAAATATCATTGATAATTGGAATTGCAAGTGTTTTTATTATGTATATTGGTGGATTTCAAACACATTATTATTATATATATCTCATGACATATTTTATATGTTTATCTTAATTTATTATTTAAAGAAGGAAAGATTTAATCCTTTTAAGGTTGTTTGTCTTATTAAAAAGAAAAAAAGTCAAAACTCTAGAGAATAATTCTGAATTTAGTTTGTAATTCTAAATTAAAGATGTTACTATTATGCCAGGAATGAATGGAATTCCAATGCCATGTAATTTGATAACATAGTTAATCTGAAAAAGCAATGACTTTACATTAAAATTTGTCATTCCACATAGCCACTATTATATTTCTGCAATAAAGGAAAACAAAGTTTGAGAGAGTTTGAATTCTTGAGATCATAAGTTTTAAATAAATTATTCTATCCTCCAGGTTGGGCATTGAGCAGAGGGCCAACAAATCTTTCTCGTAAAAACAAGTATGCTACAGAAACAGCAAATTTGCTGCCCAATGCACCTGTGGGTGTAACAGTAAAAACTTGGAAAAAGAAATTATTCTGACTTCTCATCTTAATGTAAATATTTTAGGCAATGTGTCCTTCTTTATGAATTGCTTAGAAATAATGAGAACCCTTTTTATAAAATCTAAGAGCATTCATGTTGACTTTAGTAACATACAAAAATCCAAACCACTTTATTTAATCTATTCAAGAAGACTGTTCTCATTCTGTTAATTACAATCTGGTACAACTGTTAATCTATAATAGGTATTCTTCCTTACTTTTGTAACTAGGATTGAACCTGGAACCTCTAGTTGATTGACATTATGAAAAGTAGACTCAGTATTTAAAAACATTTTATAAATTAAGTAACAAAAATATTTTTATTTGTTCCACCTAATTTTGATATTTCTATTGAAAGAATATAATTTGTTATAAAAAATATTCTGTGATCAGAAACTTTTATAAGATTTCATTGAATTTGCTCCATTGAATTGATTTTGATTTAACTAAAAAAAGAAAAATATTTGAGTTTTGAGTATATTTTCCTTATTTTTATTATCTACACATTGTTTCTGCCCATGTACTCTCAAGACTGTTTCAGGTGATTCCTGTTAAAAAAAATTTAGATACTAAATTTGAAATTTGAAATTTCATTATAAATCTTACATTGAATTTTTCATTGTGAATATCACAGAAACTTAACTATATTAAATAATATTTCTGATTTAATGCAAAGTTCAAATCTTGAATTTAGATTAAGTCTAGGTAGAATTTCTGGAGATAAATGAGATTAATCAGCATTTTAAAGCCAGATTTCAAAAGAATTAACAAAATATACAACATTGTTCTTTTTCCTTGACATAATTTTAAGAATCCTCAGAAATTCATTCACTTGAACCAAGATCTTTTGCTTCTTAACAAATCAATGTTGAAGTAGGCATTTTTAATGTTAGATTTTTGGGGTGTATTATCATCATAAAATTTTTAAGCTTTATAATCATTTACAAACTAAAAAAAAAAAAGGTGACACTTATCCATTATGTTATATCTTTTAAGTTCATTTTTGCACTCAGTTACTGCAGGTTAGTCAGTTCACTTCTTATTAGATGCCATAATTTTATAGATGTTGTATCCTTGGATACAACTAAGAATGAAAAGTTTTTTAGCATTTCATTTAGCAAAAATATATATTTTTTTTAAAATAGATTTTTGAAAAAAAAAATAAAGTTTTGTTTACAAAGAGAGAGAGAGAGAGAGAGAGAGAGAGAGAGAGAGAGAGAGAGAGAGAGAGAGAGAGACCAAAAAGCTTAAGTCTAATAAATAGACATTATATATACATTTAGCAACAAAAATGTCATGTGTTTGTCATTAACTAGTTACAGAAACATGATCCATATTTAGAGTATGATTTCTATGCGAAAAAAAATTCTGACTTAAAGTTTTTTTATGAGTTAAGGTTTCTCATTTTAGTCATATGCTTCCCTAGAGATATGATTAAATTCTAAAAAATTGAAAAGAAAATAGAATATTTAAGATGTAGTAAATTGTTATAATCTCTTCCTTTCAAGTCTATTTTTGTTGTTTTTTTCCAACAGTAATAAATACTGATCACTTAAGCCACAGACTTAAAGAATGAATAAAATAGGAATGCTATAAAATACTAGAAAAGAATATAGAAGACTTTGATCAGTTTTAATGATAATAAAGTTTTACTTCAGTTCAATTTTAAAGAGACATAATGCATTGCATTTTTTGCTCTTGAAACTTGGATTTTGTTGGAGTCATTTCAATATATAATCATAGAGAGGTTCACTTGGCCTGGTGGGTAGGCAGTTGGACTTTGGAATCATAAAACACGTTTGAATCCTAGTCGTTCCATCTGCATTCATGTTTGGACTAATACCCTTGGGAAATCTCTGAATCCTCAAATTCCTTCCAGCAATGTGATTAAATAGTGCACATTGTGTTATTCAAAAAACTAAATGTTTACAAAAAGAACATTTATCAAAAAATGATTGTTCTCAGCATCAAATGACCTAAAAAAAAGTTCATATGCCGTAAACAAAAATCAACCAAACCAATATGTAATCATTATTTTAAAGTGAAGCATCTAACATGATCAAAAAGTGAGACGTGAGATACCTTAAGTCCAAACAAAAAAATTAACAGTATATCTCTTACCCAAGAATCCTTACTCATTTTAAATCTTTGCAATAAATTATATAAATTCAATTTTTATATTGTATTCAATATAAACCAAAAAGGTCAATGCGGACTGGTGAGGTATGGACAAGACAGAAGCAGCAGTAATATATAGAAGATTTATTTGTAAAAATATGTAGAAGAAATTAGTAGAAATACTGGTGAATCATGCAAGTTATATCAGATAGAGATTTGCTTAAAACTTCACAAGCTACTGTTCTTCAAGTCCAACTGAGATGGGTCATTCCATTTCAATGAGAATGCAAATAATGCTTTTTTTTTTTATTAAAACAGCATTGATAACTTGTTTCATCTTAGATTATTCACAATTATTAACCTCACCTTCAATATTATATACATATCTGATTGAATGTAAAGAATTCACTCTATTCTCATCAATCAAGAAATTTGTTTTGAGGTGTTATGTTACTTTGATTTGAACTTGAAAGGTCTTAAGTTTGTCTAAAAACACCTTAGAAAGGATGAAAGGCATTTTGATTAAAATAGTTATACATGATGAGTATAATTTTCCAAATACTTTTAAAAATTCATATTATTCAGTCTATATTAATTATTCTGATAAAATTGGAAAGCTTATCTTTTTCAATTTTAGTTCGGATATGTACTTGATTTAAAAAGTTAAAAATCATTCTAGAGCTGATAAATCCATAGGTTTTTTTCTTTTATTCATATCTGCACTTACTCTCTTTTAGAGTGAACTACAAATAAGTTTGTTACATTCTACACTAGTAATATGATCAGCCTATAAATATTTTAGAGGACCCTTTTATAAAATTTGAACCCATTTCAGTAAATTGGTATCTGTTGTAATGCATAATTAAATCTAGCAAATAGCGCTTAACTTTTGAAAATCCATTCCTCTTAAGCAAATTTCAAGTTATACTAATAATTTTTAACACTGAATATTGTTACTACATATTGTAAAAAGTAATGTTTTACAATGAATTAACAATACTAGTAGAAAATTTATAAGTTGAAATTTTAATAATTCCAACTGGTTTCTTTTACCTTGTCATAAACCTTTAACCCTTTTTGTGTCCATTTCAGTGAAATTGCTTGTTAGATTTGATAGTTTTTAATGTTGAAAAATGAGAATATAAGTATAAATAATAAATTGAATTTATCCTTATGTTTCATGTAATATTTTCTTAGTTTTTATTTAAATTGTGACATCTTTGAGTAATACATATTAATTGTAGCAACAATTGTTCCCATTTGAATATTTTTGAAGAATTTTAACTGTACTTGCAAACCCATACCATATAAAGTTCTAATATGTTTTAGAAATAATACAATCACTGCTTAGTACGTTACATTGCTAAAAAAATACTGTTAAGGAATGAATATTGATCGCTGATCCTTACATAATTGACTAAATGACAAACCAATAAAAAAACTAATGATGCATATTTTTGTGTTATGATTCTACTCCATCAAAAGTGACATTAGGGATTTCAGATTGTTCTTTATAGATAAGGTACTTATTTCCCACTCAATTAGTCATCCATTGTGGCATAATAATAAAAGGCTATTTCACAAAGTTATCAATCAAATATTCAAACAATTCACTATTTCCTAGGTGCAACAGCAACTTGAAATTAAGATTAGTGGGGATGCTGTGTCAAAACATTTCTTACATTCTTCTTATAATAACAAGAATCATAGCTGCTAATTGTGTTGGCAGCGGTACCCACTTGTGTCCGAGAATCATCCGTCCCCTATTTTCTAGGATGTCTATATTTTACATGGCTTGCAAAGCCCAACTAGTGGTGGAAGAATGATGATGATGAGGATGATTTGAGAAAAATAAATAAAAATGGGAGACAAAATGACAGAGCAATTCACTGTGTGAATTGATTTGGGTAGTTGTGGCTGTGCAACAGCCATGTACACTTGCTTTTGCCTGCATTGTTTCAACTGCAGCTTTAAAAGGATGACATAGGTAGCCTCCATGATGCAGCTTACATTAACCTGCTGGGTCTTTGATTAATCAAAGCCTTTCTTTCCACCTGCTCAATATTGTATACTAGATATGAAAACCTGAATCATTGCAGGAATTCTTGAATAAACTCTATATTACAATATTTGATTCTAATTTTTTTCTGTGTATTTCTTACATCAAAATAAGTTTTCTCTTAAATACAAATGTTCCTTTTCATAATATAAAACCATTTATTATATTAGGACCCTGAAAAAATTCTAGCAAAACCTTTAAAATTTTAAATTTAAAAAAAAAAATTTCTTCTGATTTTTGTCTTCTAAAATTATTTATTCTAAATTCTTGGAAAAGGATTAAAAATAAAAAAAATATATATAAAAAATCTTTATTAAAATTAGTCTTCATTTTTATTCTTTAGTTTTGGTTTGTTTAATTTTGTTGTATTGCATATTTTTTTAATTTTAAAGTTATTTCAGATATGGGAACACTGACTGAATCACTGGAATTCTGAAGCACACAATTCCACATGCTGTTTTGTATCATTTTTCAGTCATGTTCTATATTCTGTACACTTGAGTGCCAATATGCATAAAAACATACTATATATATATCAGGATGGGTGTTGATATAAAGCAATGCCTATTTTTCATCTATAAGCAGATATTTTTTTTGTTTAGTTTTTGTATTTTATGGCATAGCTTATTTTTTATGCCAAAAGCAACCATTAAACTATTTAATTTGTTGCTAAAAGAAATGAGTTGACTTATATTTTTCTCTTAAGGTTGACTCCACCCCATAATTCCTGGGTTAAACTTCAGAATTTTTTTTCTGATGGGATGTTTAGGAGTAAGGCAAAGACATGGTCAAATAACACCAGCCCAAGTTTGGCACAAGGCCATTTTTATGTGCTCTTACCTGGGCTTTTCACATTCATTGTTACCCTTCACCTAGATGAGCGGCTCTTTGAGTTAACGAGCCCCATCTGCCCAATAAAGCTAAAGGTAAATGTAATGGTTTTGACTGGGATTTGAACTCATGTAATACAATTCCAGAGCCCGAACTTTTACCAATGCTCCACCATTGCAGCCCAACCAGGCTTGATGTAATGCAACTGATAAAGCTATTGTAGGCCTTGACCATCATATTAGACACTCACTAAGGCAATCCAATGTTCATCCATTTTTCAATAAAGAATAAAATTTTCTTGCCATTAAAAACAAAATGTTTTTAGTTACAAATTCAAATTAAATTTGCTTTGGTAATTTATGTTCATAATTATATATATATATATATATATTTATTTATAATTGATTTATGAATAGCAAAGAGAATATTATTCCAATAAGAAATCTTCAGAAGGGTTGAAAAGGTTTATTTTTAAAAGGTTTTTCAATCTCTTGTAGATTTTCATCTCTATTAATTTTTAATGTTTGACACCTACTTCTAAAACAACAATGTTTAAAGAGTATTACTATGTAAATTTGTATTCATAAGTACTTTCATTAGTTAAAGCTTGCTCATAGATATCCTGATAATATAATACTCATAAATAAATTATTGATTTTCATATTATATAACCAGAAGTCATCACTTTTCATTATATTATAATTGTCAAGAATAGATGATGAAAACCAGAGCTGGGACTACCGATTGACATTCGGTATTTCGGTAGATCGGTACTACCGGCGGTAGATTTTTGCTACCCTA
>JAUZSX010315003.1:0-12020 GCA_034780655.1 Idiosepius hallami | reverse complement strand
TGCCATATTTAGTGATAGTTAGTTCAAACTGCATATGAACAGACATGGGTGCCATATTTAGTGATAGTTAGTTCAAACTGCATATGAACACTCATAGGTGCCATGTTTAGTGATAGTTAGTTCAAACTGCATATGCACACCCATGATTGCAAAATACACCAATATCCAATCATTCACTTTACTAATTGTATGTCTCAAAAAGGATTTTTTGCGAAAAATAGAAATACCAAAAACATTTTTGGAATATGGATTTTTTTCACCTTTATACGAGAAATCTTATCTTTGTCAGAGAGTAGACCTTTTTCAGAAGAAGAGGAATCTCGTTATTGGAAGTAAGAAGACATTTTTCAGAAGACGAGAAAGACCTTATCTTTGGTAATTTTGTAATTGAATATTTTTATCAGAAGATGAAATATATTGTCTTTAGGTTGGGGCAATAACATGTTTAGAGTAGAAGTTTAAATAAGATATATGGAATAAATAACATTAAGTAATAGAGGATAGGTAAAATTAATCTTTTCTCAACTGCACAATCACTACTTTCGTGGTTATTGTAAAGAAAAGTTTATAATATTAACACCATTCGGACAGAAATAGATTTATGGCATATTGAATGAATATAAGACAAGAAATAAAGGATGGCTGATAATAACCTCTTCTCAGCAAGCACGATCACTACATTAGTTGTTAATAGCCAAGAAAAGGTTGGAAAAAGATTTACCTCATCCTCTCAGCATGCACAATCACTACGGCGGCCAAGTAAAGAAGTGTTAAAAGCTATGACTATGGAATCGTATTACGTGATGAAATTCAAATCCCACTCAAAGCCTGTGCATGGACCTTTAGCTGCCTCAGGCAGATGGGGCTCGTTAACTCAGGAGAGTATCTCATCTAGGTGAAGGGCAACAGTGAATACACTGAGGGCTTCTCTGTTGCCAGACGTTTCGAGTTCGCTCCGCTAGGTTTGAGCCCTGGAGGTTCAGATGGTGTCTATCTGATGCGCAACTGATACTACACCAACAAATAATAGCGGCGCAAGCGAGTTGGGCACCTCGGTGAAATACTGAAGCTCCAGCTAGTGATAGTCAAGTCTAACAGACTGCGATTATTATTACATAGTTGTTATTGTGAATAAAGGTTGGCATAATGACACGACTCAAGCATAAGTTTAACCCTTTAGAACCTAACGGGCCGATATACATATAATATATATAACATAAGGCAAAACAATACCCAAAAAAACTTTGACCCTAAAATATTGATCAAATATAATGGCTCTGAGTGACTACTTGGTAATTTTGATAAGTTAGGGTTCAAAGGGTTTAAATAATATATACAGAAGAAATAATACAAAGAAATAAAGGATAATTGAGAATAAATTTCTCTTAGAATTTCACCATCACTACATTGCATACTTGCTCAGTGGCTGCTAGGCGAAGCAGGTCCTAAGCGGTATTAGGCACGTGAGGCCGAGTCTTAGAGTTTCACTCAAACAAGATATAGCATACCTTTTTCCTTCAGAAGACGACATAAATATCTTACAATTTTAGTTTAGGCCACAGAAGTGGAGATAACTCGTTGAGGACGGTTGATGTATTGATCATCTATTCAGGTTTATCTGTTTACATCTCGGTGTAGTTTTCGCTGACCGCTGGGAAAATAAGTGAATGCATAATTTTCTTGTTGTTATAAGCCCACAGGTTAATATTTTCGTCTCTAATTCGTTATTCACTTAGTTTTCGTCTGAGGCGAAATAAGATGCGAAATTCTGAATAATTAATTTCCCAACATTCGTCCTTTTAATAGGCAATCATAGTCGAATGAATATTTCCTTTATGTAACCATATTCATGATTTTCTAGTTGTCAAAAGTACATTACAGATGGCTATGATTACCCATTTTTTGATTTTATTAATCTATGAGGTCTGTCTTAAAAGTATCCGACTGTCGGTCAGAAAAGGTCGGATACTACGTAAACGTATCCCAAGTCTCACCAGACAACAAATTAATCTGGTAATTCAGATCCTTACAGAGCATTTTAATCTCCAGAAACAGGAAAACCATAGGTCGGGCCACATCATCCACACGCTCGAAATTTAGTGTAGAGGATGAAACACCAAACCATCATTTAACTCTGTAAGGTTTATCAAGGTCTTCGATAAAACACTTTAGCTCAACAACACCTTCAAGTACGGTCAAGTCACGTTGGACACACCGGTTCCCACTAGATCACCGAAGTTAAGCAACGTAAAGCCTGTTCAGTACTAAGTTGGGTGACCACTTATGAATAACAGGTACCGTACCAGGCTGGTCGGCATTTGGTGACATGATGAATCGAATGCATTGCGCATTTGAACTGAAGGACCTCCCTACTCCTTCCATCACACCAACCGACTGGCGGGTATAAAACATCCTCAAGTAGAGTTACGATGATCATTCCAAAAGTAATGCCTCCATATTTTTTTTATACCGCTTAAATGGATCAGAATAGATTGTCACTTTCATTGAAATAGGTAATAAACTTATAAATTCATTACCGAAAAGTTTCATCTCTCTCTTGCAGATACTGATGTTGTGGGACCGTAAGAAAGTAGCCCATGTCATGCTTATCAGTCAGACGGAGATATATTAATTTCTCTAGGCAGAAAAAATTAAACTGATTAAAATACACTCGAACATGTTAAACGTTAACTAAGTCATTGCACTTGATGTCAGAGCAGTCACAATATAGGTTTGTCGATTTTGAAGAAGTGTCTACTGTAAAATGTTTAAGGGCATATTGACATTGGTTTTCCTTTTTTTTTCTTCCACTAAGTTTAAGACAGCAAATGATAAACTTAGAATTATATTGACCCTTGGGCCTACTATCTACAGTATGATGTTCAGGGGAATAATGATGTTGGATTCCATTTTGACTTTCTTACAATTTTAGTTTAGGCCACAGAATAAAAAAAATGTTGAATGATATCGAGATTTTGGCCTGTGAAAGAAGAAATATTTTTCTTATATTTTTTAGTTCCAGGTTGTTTTTTACTATTCATAATTTTTGGCTATTCAAATTCACAATAGACAAACAAACGGTAGAGAGAAAAAAATCCTTGATAGACAGGGAAAGCCTAAAGATATTGATTTGCATACGAGTATCTCTGTAAGAAAAAAAAACAAACGGGTACATAAAAAGTTAGACAGTCCTTTGTGTAGACTAATAATACTTGTTCCATTTTAAAGCGAGACTTAAGTGCCAATGAATTAGATTTACGTGCAGTCGGATAACCAAACTCGATTCCAATGAACGAACGGATCAAAGAAATTGATTAGTGTGGAGACACTTGAATCATCGTGTAGACGCAATTTGCCTCATAACATAGATGACGCGAGCAAACCTCCGAGGAATATAATACATATTCTAATGAAGGAAGTAATGTCTAGTTTATTGCAGACATCCTTAGTAATAAAAAGCAACGTTATTTTAGAGAGTGGTTATAATGTTCTTGACAGAAAATATTTCTCTATATTGCCATCATATTTCAATACTCAAACAGAGTTATCTTATATGAGAACGGAGTCTAAATAAAATCGATAAATGTTTATCCGGTAGCTTATGTTGCTGTTGAGCTGGAACTTCTCTCTTTAGCCGTTCGGGCTGGGATCAGTGTTGTGGTGGCAATCTCCCCTTTCTATTAACAAACCATGGACTCGCCAAATGGGCATATAAACGGTCACCTACGTCGCTACGACAGGAAGGCAGCGACGGGCTAACTGGATGTCAGTTGATTACACTATCACTAACTACTTTTGTATAACTAACTTACTCTGCTATCATCTCTCTATTTACCTATCACCTAATCGTTTGGTCTGTTATTTATTGCTAACCACTCGGTAACCATAATAAGTATTTCTGTTGCTGTTCTGGTGGGGGTAGTGTTCAACTCAACACCAAAAAAAATCCTGGCATAAATTGCCAACGAAGCATGTGGATCCAAACTCCAATATTACAACACTCACAATCACTCATCAAAGATCTGGAATCTCGACTGCCTAGTTCCCCCAAATCGAGCTCGTTTTATATAGTCTCTAGTTTTCCTCATTTGTATGCATGTAATCAGATTTTACGTGACTTTGAGAGAACCTAGGTAATATCAACATAAGGTCAAGTCGCGTTGAGACACTTGTTCCTGTCAGATCACCGAAAATCCGGAGTTGGAGTCCCTAAGGCGGTCTGAAACTGTACTCAGCTCGTTCCGGTACCTCCTGCAGCCAACCTGGTGCCAAACGCCAAGAAAAGGATACTGAGAAATGGGCAGAATCATAGACCCCCCAAAAAAACTTTGCCCAGGCCTTGCGCCCTGGAGAGGCTACTTCACGTAATATAAGCCCAGACGTCATTTTGATTCCGGTTTCCCATTCGATGCACACTTACGAAGCACTTAAGATTTTAGATTTTTACATTTCTTAAGTACAGTCTACTGTTGTTATAGAGTTTTCGGAATCTCAGAGTATTCAGAGGCGCCACGTTCACACACTGTGGGGTAACTCAAATCGAGGACGTTTTTTAGTTCTTTTTTAGCTGGAATGGTCGTTCGGTTTGGAGTACGTGTTTGGAGAGATGGAAAGACTTGTAGTTCGAATGCTTAATGGATTCGACTGACCATGCCAAAAAACACCCACTAGCCTAGTTCAGTACCAAAGTGGTCAGCTAACGTAGAACTTAACAGGCACGATGTTAAATTAATTATTATTAGTCCAGATATGAATGAGGTAAACCAAAAAAATATTAATCCTGGTAAAAATTAACTAAGTCCAAAGATATTAGTAGTCCTGGTAAAAAAGTCCCAAAAATATTAGTTTTGGTTTTAATCCAATATGACGGTCAGTCTTGCTTAATAATAAAATCACATGTGTTCTTTTTCTTCTAAATTCTAGCTGATGGCGCCTTATTTAAAATCTTGTGATGGCAGCAACAAGCTTTTTGATTGGTCAATAAAAAAATATTCCATTATTTAAGTTTCCTCACAAACAGAAATGAACATACACTAAGTTAAAAGAAAGTAAGAAAGAAAGAAAGGGAAAAATACAGTCTATATAGACCAAAATTAATCCAACACACAACGTTGTTTAACTTTAGTGGTCCGGTAATAGACGACGCCACCAATGACCTTACAGGCGAAAACTGACAGTCAACGAAGGTCGTTGACACTTTGTCTACGATTATCTACTATACCGGTTCTATCACTGATATCGAGCACTCTAACTATAAATATGAGAAATCTCACCCTAAAGATTAATATATATGTATCATATTTAGTTGGTGAGCACCAACCAAAGTTTAGCACAAGGCCATTTTTACGTACTCTTCACCAAATGAGCTGCTCTCCCGAGTTAACGGGCCCCATCTGTCCGAGGCAGGTAAATGTGAATGCAAAGGTTTGGATGGGATTTGAACTCACGTACTATGATCCCAGAGCCCAAGCTTTTACAAATGCTCCAAATTCGCTGCCTGCATATTAATATTATTATAAAGATTATATATATATATATATATATATATATATATATATATGTACGCACACACAAACACACGCACACACACACACACACACACTCACACACATATATATGTAATTATATAAATATATATATATTTATATATATATATACGCACACACACACACACGCATATATTTATATATATATATATATATATATATATATTTTTTTTTTTTTTTTTTTTTATCGTTTGACCTATAAACACTAGTACATACAAAAGAATCTGATTTAAATATAAGAAGAAAATAATGACTTGAATGTACTGTTTTGAATTCATTTTTTTATTTTTTCAACTTAATTTTCTTTTAATTTCAGACAGCAGCTCGGAAAATGACTTCTATTTTTAACGTAAATGCAAATATCAAAAGAGTTCATGTACACAGGCATAATAAATAAAAACTTTCAATTAATAAATTTCTTTTTTTTTTCATTTTGTACAGGGTGTCTCCCTCCAAAAAAAAAAAAATTGACATTATTCAATATTCCAATATCCTGGTCACTATGTTGAACATAAGATGAATTAAAAGGTGTCCTTCCAAAACAATTTGACATCATTTAATATGTTAATATCCTGGTAACTAATCAGAGTTTCCTAATGAGAATGCGCAAACATGTTAAACATAAAGATGAGTCAAGGATGAATAGTTGAAAAAAAAAATCCCTGCTCAAATTATCTTCTAAATATAAATTTACTTGTCTAACATCCATCCATGTGAGGAGATAGAAGCTTAGTGATAAGCAACGCGGAGGAGAGAGCTCAGCTCAAAGTCCTGGGTAGATTCATACGAAGAGCAACAGATTGGCCTATGTGTTATGTATTGTACCTTGTATTTATAAATGGTCACCCATCTAAATACTGGACAGGCTGGCTGTTGCTTAACTTTGATGATCTGAATGTAAACAATGTCTCTAACTGTTCCTATTCATGGCAATAGCAATGAACAGGCCTGTGATACTTGTATTCATAAGTAGTCACCCATGTAAATACTGGACAAGCTTGTCATTGCTTAACTGTAATGATCTGAATAAAAACAGCATCTACTTACCTGGCATAAACATCAAATGAACTAAATACAAAATTGTATATAGTGTAATTAATTACACTTCTTAAACACATAAACAAACAAAAGCTGCTTGACGAAGGCCGAAGAATTGTGCAAGCAAAAAGTCTTTATTTTGACAATTAAAATAAAAGAGTCCAGGATGTGTGAATGATAAAAAGATTCACACTCAAACATCCAAAAAAAAAAAAACAATATACAAACAAGATGAGGACATCAGTCTTAAACATGTAAATGATGTAAATCAGTGGTTTTCAAAGTGGGCGGTACCGCCCCCTGGGGTGGGCGATATGAACTTTCAGGGAGGCGCTGGCGAGTAGGTCGTCGGATGATGGAGGATGTTAAAATTGTGAAGTAATTACAGTAAAATGTTCAATTGGTGTTGGTAGAAAAGCTGGAAAAACGGGACAATTTAAATAAGCGTTCTCCAGTCACTGTAGATCAATATACGCACCTGTATACTTCCACCATTTATTATGCTAGTTGTACCATCGTTATGGAGTTAGTTAGAAGAGAGACGGGTCCCTGACATTTTTGTCCAGTTATTAAGGAAGGGGGGGGTGCTGGCATAAAAAAAAAAGTTTGAAAGCCACTGATGTGAATAATAATATTCCTTCATTTGAGTAATTTTGTGAAGAAGATGAGGACAAGAGTCAGAAGCATCCGTAAAGAAAGCTTTTGTTTTATGGATTTTAGAGGAAAATCAAAAGTCTGAAACAAAACAAACATTTGAAGGCAATTGAAGCGATACAACAAACAACATTAGTTTGATTGATACAAGATATTTTGATCGCTTGATCTGATTTACACTATTGAGAAAAAAAAACAACAAAAAACCCTATGTAAACAACAAAAACAAGGATGAAATTGTTTAAATTAAGTTACATGAATACTAAGCCTCCGTTCGTAACAGACCCTATCTTAAAAAATCTACCAAAAATCATATAATTATCAAATCAATATGAAATTTTCACCAATTATTAAGGAGATAATGCACTGTAGGATTGTACCCCAGTTTTTTCCCCCTATTTGCTATAAAATTTTTTAGGAGGGACTTTATACCGTCCCTTTGTATTTGTTCCTCTTAAATACAGTGCTCCCTCGTTATAACGCAGGTTATTTGCGCTTTATTAAATATCAATGACAAACCGCGTAATCGTGAATTACGTTCGTTTAAAGAATGTTTAAATCTCTACAACCTTTTTTAATCTTAATTTAAGTTTATGTAAGAAAAAACTTATTTTGCTTGAGGGCATTCTTTTGTTTACCTAGATCAAATCAAATCTATCCATTAACCATTATACCCAGTGGTGCCGCAAATTTGGTTTTTTTTTTTGCTGTTTCCATAGCATACTTGTTTTTATGTGGGCAGCGAAGTTGGAACATTGGTAAAAGCTTGGGCTCTGAAATCGTATTACACGAGTTCAATCCCAGTCAAAACCATTGTAGTCACCTTTAGCTGCTTCGAGCAGATGGGGCTTGTTAACTGAGGAGAGCAGCTCATCTAGGTGAAGGGTAACACCAAATGTAAAAAGCTCGGGTAAAAGCACGTAAAAATGGCCTTGTACCAAACTTGGGTTGCTGCTCACCAAGTTAATATAATACTTGTTTTAACGAGAAAAAGTTGCTAGCCCTAAGCTCAACCATTAGATCCAGTGATACGTTGGGCAGCAAATTTGTTTGTTTTTTTTGCTGTTTCCATAGCATACTTGTTTTTTATAAGAAATTTTCATTTAAGATAATGAAAAAAAATATGAAGAATTCATTGACATAAATTGTTTTATTCATGATTTAACATGGCAAGCCATAATATACGGCACTTTGAGTTCCTACTTCACTTGCATTATAAGCGACATGGCTTTATAACGAGAAAGCACTATAAATAACTAGGGCTGTGACAATATGCTCTTATTAATCTTATTAAAGAATATTCTTGTCGTTACTTGACTGTTTTGCAATTTTACCATTTCTTTTAATTCTATTGTTTTTTTTAAGGGCCGTAACAATATGCTCTTATTAAAGAATATTCTTGTCACAGGTCGAATAACTTGGGTTGCAACAATAATAATGTTGATATTAAATGTTTTTTTCAAACTGTTTTCTTATCTTGGTGATTTGATGTTTTTATACACAACGTTTTGGCCTGATGACCCTCAGGCCTTCATCAGGTGTTTTAGTTGCAACTCAACTCTTGTTAGGGATGCTGCTGAGTCTCGTTATCGAATCCCTAAAATAAAAATAATAAGAATAATGTTCTTTAACCCTTTCAACTCAAAAGAGACACGCCGACAATTCATGGTCCTTTAATAAAACCGGTCTGAGTGACTAGTTGGTAATTTTGCTAACTGAGGGCCCATAAGGAGAAGGCCGAAAAATTGGTGTATATGTGTATTCTTTTGCCTTAGATCACCAGGGCCGATATATCGGCTCTTAAAGGGTTAGTAAAATCATATTGTCACAGCCCTTAAGAATAACAAAACCTCACCTCAGAAATCTAGCATTTTTTTTCTATTTTGTTCCTTTGGACCCCAAAAGGCCAATATATCGGCCCTGACAACATTAGGCAAAAGAAGACACACTGATATTTTGGCACTTTTGCAGAACAAGCGAATGAAGAAATTTGGCCGAACCCTAAACCCTTACTCTAAACCCTAAACCCTAGCCTATAAAACTGCTGTCTTACAACCGGTGCAAAGTCCCTGAGCCAAAAAAATATTTCTCCATTTGCTTGTTCTGCAAAAGTGCCGATGTTTTGGTTTTAATATGTTCCTCTAATATGACGACTGAGTGACTACTTGGTAATTTTCATAAGTCAGGGTTCAAAGGAAATAATAAATTTTTTCTCTCTAATTGTCTCTTTCTCTCTGTTTTTTTTTTTTTTTTACAAAGTTATTTTTTTTACAAAATTATACACAGGCGACTATTTTTGTAGTGTCGACCAAAGGTCTTTTTAGGAACGCCATTCCTTATTCCTCCAAATTCCGATTTGTGCAAAGCGGGGCTGAATTTTGCTGACTGGCTCGACTCCTTACGACGACTCCCCTCTTGTTGGTGATAGCAGTTTTTATCCTTGTTTTTATCGGACGTTTTTAGCCTGACGCATTGGCCCCGAGAGACCAACACCGGGCACAAAGACAATTTTGAAGGTGAGCATGACACATTAACACCCTCTGATTCAGGACCCTCAGGGGTCAAATCAGACTGACAAGATTTGTCTGTTACAAAGTCTTGGTTATTTGAAGCTGAGTTTTGGCTAAATTTGATAGAACGTGATGAACTCCTTCGACGAGTAGCAGCTTCGTACGTCACCGGTGAATAAAGTGAACGGCTATCGAATTTATCTGGAGTTGAAGATGGGTTCAGGCTACCCTGAGTTGTATTTTCAGTGTTATCCTCATGAATTATCACTTCGGAATTCTCAGCATCTGGTATGGCACTTACTTCAACTGTTTCGACCACGGTTTGCTGGACTTCTTCAGGCCCCAGTTTACCATTCAGCCAATAGGTGTGCATACCACCTTTGCCCTGAAACGAATAAAGATCGATTAAAAAAAAACAAAGAAAAAAGACTTAAAAAGAAAATAAAAACATAGGCAAGATTGCAGTTTAAAGGACAAAATGGCCTTGACCCCTATTTCACCTAAAAGGAACATCTTCCCTAATCACCGTTATCTTACTTTAAAAGGCAAGATTGCAGTTTAAAGGACAAAATAGCTGTTCTAGCCCCAAATCCATCAACCCCAGAACCCGAAGAGAGGATAGACGACCACTACCCCTAAATAAGGAACAACTCTTCCGAAGGAGAAAGATCCCAGTCATCCATTTCAGGTATTCCCCGACTCGCAACAATGGTGCAAGAGGTTCAAACCTTTCCCAAGGGTTTTAGTCTACATGTCAACGTAGACGGAACAACTTTGATTAAAAGCTGCATATTATGGTTCCGAAGTCTGATTGTCTATCCACTTGGCCACATCGACTGCCCCTTCTACTTATTTAAAACTTTCAACTTCTAAATATTGATATTATTTTTAATGTAAAATAATGGTGATTAGGGAAAATGTTCCGTTTATGTGAAATAGGACTCGAGGCTATTTTGTCCCTTAAACTGTAATCTTGCCTTTTAAAGTAACATAACGGTGATTAAGGAAAATGTTCCTTTTATGTAAAATAGGACTCGAGGCTATTTTGTCCCTTAAACTGTAATCTTGCCTTTTAAAGTAACATAACGTTGATTAGGGAAAATGTTCCGTTTATGTGAAATAGGAGTCGAGGCTATTTTGTCCTTCAAACTGCAATCTTGCCTTTTAAAGTAACAGAACGGTGATTAGTGAAAATGTCCCGTTTATGTGAAATAGGAGTCGAGGCTATTTTGTCCTTCAAACTGCAATCTTGCCAAAACTTATCCAATATTCCCCCCCACACACCATAAATAAAGGTATTTGTATATATCTGCACCCACGGAAGGTAATTTACCAGTAATGATGCAAAACATAAGTCTGGTCGTAAAACTTGAATGTTCTATTGGTTTTTGTTTTCGTTGATTATGACTATTTGGTATATATCTATATCCGCACCCTGATATGTACAATATATGAATGTATATATGCCTAATTATTTATACATAATGACCAGGAAGTCCATTTGGTCTAGTGGGTAGGCAGTTGAACTTCAGAATCATTGCATGAGAGTTTGAATCCCAGTTGTTCTATTTGCATTAATATTTGGACTAATACCCTTGGAAGAGGCATAAATCCCAATATTCCCTCGAGCTAATTGGATTGTTACCCTTGAGAAAGGTATGAATTGCCACATTTCCTCCAGCTATGGGTTGAATAACGAACATTGTATAATTAAAAGAATTATGTGTGTATACATAAAATGGTTGTTCCCGGCATTAAATGACCCAAAAAGGTTGATATGCCGTAAAACACAAACAAACAAATAAATTAAATATTGGCTTACAAACGTGTGAATACAAAGAATTACCACCAAAGAAAGAAACAAACAAAATATAAAAAGACAGTGAGATTTCAGTTATAAAATAACCTAAAAGATGTTGTTATGACACTAAACTAAAAAGCCAAACAAAACGAAACCGTGTGAATTAAAAAAAAAAGAAACAGTGCTAAATGCAATTTTAATTTCTGTGTTAGTTACCATTATTTGATGACATAATAATATTGTAAAAACATTCATATATATACATATATATATACATATATATATTAATCTAATTGATAAGATTGCTTAAATTTATAATTAGAGTGCTCAATATTAGTGATAGGGTGTGTATATTAGTTAAGTGTAGACACGGAGTCAAAAGCTTTTCCAATTCATTTCTAATGCTTTTTAATACTAAATTCATTTCTAATGCTTTTCTCTACTAAATTCATTTCTAATGCTTTTTAATAC
>JAUZSX010314992.1:0-12020 GCA_034780655.1 Idiosepius hallami | reverse complement strand
ATAGAGATAGAGATAGAGAGAGATAGAAATATAAGAGAGGGAGAGAGAGGGACTGAGAGAGTGAGGTAGATAAACAGAGATAAACAGTGACACATTAAAAGACAGGCAGAAAGAGGGAAAGAGAGAGAGAGAGAGAGAGAGAGTTATAGAAAAAGCGAGACAAAGAGATGGATAAAAAAAAGGAGAAAAATAGATAGAGAGAAAGAGAGATACAGAGAGAGAGAGAGAGAGACAGACAGACAGATAGACAGATAGACAGATATGAGCTTAAGAGAAAGAAAAAATACCTCCTAAAAGATAAAATATCATCAAATAATCTCCCGCCAAGAAAGGCGAGAAGCCTTAAGTCAGAAGTCAAAAGGCACATTCACCATTGCAGGTTTCTCGTTTCTTTTTGGTTAGCGATAATTTCTTTTCGTTTAATATCGGCTGGTTAGTTCCAAGTTCTCTAAGTGAATCAACACTCCAAGTCGTCGTCTTCGTGTTACTCCCAACTCAAGAGCAAACATGCGTAAATACTGACAGCATTCTTTTTATTTTTTTTGTATTTTTTTGGTAGGTTTTTGCACCGGCATGAAATTTTACAAATCATTTCATAATTAATTTCTCGCGGATTATTGCATTCATTTGTTTAGTTAACATTGAAACGTCTATATTGTTCTGGAGTTTTTACTCTTAAGTAAAAATAGGTTTAGAAGTTTAGTGACGATACTACGGTGCTTCGGTGCTTTTGCCATCTATCGATTTATCTATCTATTCATCTATCTATCTATCTATCTATCTATCTATCTATCTATCTATCTATCTATCAATCAATAAATTCCAATCAATCAATCAATCAATCAATCTATCTATTTATCTATCTATTTATCTATCTATCTATCTATCTATCTATCTATCTATCTATCTATCTATCTATCTATCTATCTGTTTATCAGTCTGTTTATATATCTGTTTATTTACCTGTCTATATATATGGCTATTCGGGCAGCAAAGTTAGAGCATTGGTAAACGCTCAGCCTCTGGAATCGTAGTACGCGAGTTCAAATCCCAGTCAAAACAATTGCATTCACCTTAAAAATAGCCTTGTGCCAAACTTAGTTGTTGCTGCTCACCAATTAAATATAATATCTTGCTATTCATATTCTTTTGTTTAACTACTTTTCAAAGTTTGCCCTTGGGTAGAAAGTTCTGGTACACCAATTCCATAATTTGATATATTATCTTAAAAATAGGATGCCGACCCATTTGTTTTTCAAATGCATTTTTTTTATATTTAAAAAGTCCGAATAAAAAAGTTAATACCTAAATTACGAAGCGTCATCTCACAAATAAAAATAAACTATAATTGAAAAATTCAGTGCGTAACTGATTAAGAAAAACAAATCATTGGATTTATAAGACCAATATATCCAACCATCATCGCCCTTCGGGGCCCGTGGCGCAACGGATAGAGGCGTTTGGAGTCCCTTCGCTTCCCGAGGAGCATTGTCAGAAGATAGCGGTTTCAATTCCTACCTAAGTCGGCCAGAGGGATTTACTTGGTCACAATAACGTAGTTCGATAGACAACAACTATGGAAGGCAGGGATTATTGAGGATTCGGTGACGAGACCCAGCATCCCTATGTGGGGGCACCACTGTGTGTGTTGAAAATAAAATAATCAACGGCACACCTATCTATGGTTACTGTTAAGAAACACTTGAAAACGGCCTGAGGGGGACTAGTTCGAAACGTAGTGTAGAAACATCAAAAACCTACTAAGATGAGGACAATAGTCCGAATGATAAAGTTAATACCTAAATTACGATGCCTCATCTGAAAAATAAAAGTAAACTACAATTTTTTTATATTTGATGGTACGAAAAACAGCGTGCTTGGATTATTTCTTTAAACTAAAAAAATGTCATATCCATATTTTGCTACTCTTAGGTAATCTACGAACAGTCGACATTTAAAATTCGTATTTAAATTTTGTTTATTATTCAATATTAAATCTGCTAAATAAATCTGCAATAATTTCTTTTTCTTTTTTTCAGGTAAGTGTTGTGAAGCTATTCTGAAGTATACCAGTTGCTAGTTTTAAGTTGATGGTAAGTGTTCTTTCTAGTTCTTTTATTATTCCAGTTACTACACTAGAATTTTATTTAATGGCAACTATATCAATTTTTCAAGTTCAAAGTTACTCGTTCTCAGAAGTCAAGAGGTGTATGAATGTATAATATATATACGGAATGCAACTCGTAGCCTTATTAATCTATAAATGAATCTAAATTAGGCAATCAATATTTGCAAATATTCAAACATTATTAACTAAAAGTTAGTTTTTTTTTTCTCTAGAAAATTATTTATTAGAAGTTTATTTATATAAACTATAACCATCGCTTATTTTAGATTACAAAAAAAAAAATCAATATTTCAGTAAATATAAGTTATAAAAAGCTGAAATAACACCATCCAAGGACTGTGTTAAGGGGAGATAAATCTTAAAATCAATAATAAAACTTCGTCAGGGCATATTTATTATTTTTTTTAATGTATATATATATATATATATATTGTGTTGACACGATCTTATCTAGGATATGGAGTTTTGCTAACAATTTCGACTGTGAGGTGTATGAGTGCAAAATCGTTGACTCTGTAATCATAGTTTACGATTTAATATTCAGTGAAAATCAATGCATTCCCTTTCAGTTACTTTAGCGTAAGATAAGGCTCGTTAACTTACAGGAGCAACGCATCTAGCTGCCCAGGGCAGATGAGAGTCATTATTAATGATAATAATAATAATAGAATATTTTCTAAATATTGTAAAATCGCCTCATATTTTAAAATATCTCATTAGTATTATTATCATTAAAATTTTCACGTCGGTCACTCACAGCTCTTGTCTTCTGTTTGTTTCCGGCTGTTTTCACTGGATTCAGAGTGACGTGTCTCTTCGTGATTCTCTGGCAAATTCCTCTCAGTAGTGGTCAAAATCTGTATGGTGACATGGTTCTCCTCGGGTATTCGCCCTATTATATACATCTCTCACCCACATGATAAGCAGAATCTAGATTCCACTAACCCCAGGTGGCACTTTCTGGACGTAGTGTAACAGATCTCCGCTGGCAATATAAATATCATACTGATCACAGCGAAGGTGGATCATTGGTAAAAGCTCAGGCTCTGGAATCGTAGTACGCGAGTTCAAATCTCAGTCAAAACCATTGTATTCACCTTTAGCTGTCTCGAGTAGATGGGGCTCGTTAATTCGGGAGAGCAGCTCATCTAGGTGAAGGATAACACCGAATGTAAAAAGCCCAGATAAGAGGACTTAAAAATGGCCTTGTGCCAAACTTGGGTTGGTGCTGGACCAAGTAAATATATCCTCATCTGAGTGAAGGGCAATACTTACAAAAAGCCCAGGTATAAAGAGCACTTAAAAATGGCCTTGGGCCAAACTTGGGTTGGTGCTCACCGAGTAAATATGATATATAATCTTTGATCGAAGGCCCCAGTATGTGGGGGGGGGCAAATTACCTTTTTAGGGGAAAGGGGGCTGCAAAGCGCATTCTGCGTCTGGGGCCGCAAGATGGCTAAGCACGGCACTGCACACAAAGATAACTTGGGCAGCGAAGTTGAAGCATTGGTAAAAGCTTGGGCTCTGAATCATAGTACGTGAGTTCAAATGCCAATCACACACACCTGCATATAAGTGACACACACACACATATTAACATATAGATGACACCACTAGACGAGCATAGAAGCGAAATACTGGGGAGTTAGTCAGCCCCTAAGCCAGACCAGAGACTGCAAGGGGCCGAATTGTGCTCGGGTCTAGCCTTAAGGTATCTCATCAGGAAGTTGAAAAGGTGAGCAGATGAAAAGGAGCCCTTGTGGAGAGCTGCGACCCAGGGGAGTGGTCTTGGTGTGTGGCTGACTGACCCCAATCCCCTGTAACGTTACATTTTAACCATGGAGGTCGGGGAAATGATTGGCTGCGAGCCTCTCGTGAATCTACCTAATGGAACGCCTACACTTCTTTTTTTTTATCAAAAATCTTTATCTTCTTAAAGAAAAAGAGAAAGATAGGGTGGGTGTCGAGAAATGAACCAGTCTAAAATAGTGGCAACACAACTAGTGCTGGGCTTAGCCACTTAGAGGGCCCAACGGAAAATGTGCCTTTCGGACCCTTTAGCCTAAAAAGGACAACTTTCTCCCCTCCTGCATACTGGAGCCTTCAATATATATATATATATACATACATATACATACATATACACTTATCGAGAGTGATTGGCGGAAAGAGAGAGCGTCAAAACCATTGCATTAATATTAAAAATGCCTTGTGTCAAACTTGGTTGATGCGGCTCACCAAGTATTTTGGGCAGCCAAGGTGGAGCATTGGTAAAAGCTCAAGCTCTGGAATTGTAGTTTGCGGGTTTAAATTCCAGTCAAAACCATTGTATTCATCATAAAAATGTCCTTGTGCCAAACTTGGTTGGTGCTGCTCACCAAGTAAATATATTATAAGTTAAGTTAAGTTTGGTTCTATCATTTATTGTTTATTCTGAAACAGCACCTATTTAAGAATACTACCAGACACATAAGGAACAAATGTGTGAATTTTCAAGAAAATCGAGGGGGGTGGAGCTGTTTCGTAGTCCATACTAAACAAAAGTCCGAACAAAGTTACACATAGACAGAAGTTCTTTTTAGATTTAAGTTTAGATTAAGATTACAACCATGATGGAAAGATTAGAATTTAAAGTAAACAAATATGCGCTTCAATCATCAGACCTGAATATTTTATAGAATTAGAATTGTGCCCTCAAAGCAGGTGTGCAATTTTTTTGTCCATGAAAGTGTCCTAGAGAAGGGACAGAAACAACAAACTCAACAACAAAACCCACTCAGGCACAAACAATCAGTTATGTTAATTTTTCTTTCTAAAGCTTAGCCAGTATTATTTATAACTCAGCAATCTAGGCCAGTGACAATATTCTTTTATTAAAGAATATGCCTAGTTATTAAGGCTGTAACAAATTATTTTCTCAATAAAAGTATGTTGTCATGGTCCTACTAAAAAGTAAAGAATTAAAAGAAATTGTAAAATCGCAAAAGTCAAGTCGGCGACAAGAATATTCTTTAATAAAAGCATATAATCACAGCCAGTACAGCCCTACTAATAAGTAAAGAATTAAAAGAAATGGTAAAATCACAAAATAGTCAAGTCTGTGACAAGAATATTCTTTAATAAAAGCATACAGCCGTACTATTAAGTAAAGAATTAAAAGAAATGGTAAAATCACAAAATAGTCAAGACTGTGACAAGAATAATCTCTAAAAAAAGCATATTATTACAGCCCTAGTAATCAGTAAAGAATTAAAAGAAATGGTAAAAACGCAAAATAGTCAAGTTGGTGACAAGAATAATCTTTATCACAGCCCTACTAGTAAGTAAAGAATTAAAAGAAATGGTAAAATAGCAAAATAGTTAAGTCTGTGACAAGAATATTCTTTAATAAAAGCATATTATCACAGCCCTACAAATAAGTAAAGATTTAAAAGAAATGGTAAAATCACAAAATACTAAAGTCTGTTACAAGAATAATCTTTAATAAAAGCATCGTCTTAGTTCTTCTTGCTTAGTTTCAAGCTTTTCTTTGAGCTTAGCCAGTTCATTTTATTTTCAGAAATTATTTCCTAATATTTTCAAGGCATGTTTAAGGTGTTTTCTATATTTTCAAGGACTTTTTGAGGCAATAATAAAATCAAGGCCTTTTTAAGGCAAAACTTGTTGTTGAATGTTGTTGCACCCATAATTCAAATTTAATGGGTTCAGAGTAGGGTTCTGCCTGCATGTTAACAAAAATATAACTTACTTGGACTTTTGTTAACATGAAAGTAGAACTGTGTTTAGGAGACACTACTGTACACTCTGAATTCAGTAAGTTAAATTCTCCATTTTTCGCAGACTATTGGTGGCAACAGTCAACACAATATCACACACCAACACCACACCAACCAACAACACCACTAGATGGTTGCTCAAAATTTGTAAATATTATTACTTTTTTTCATCACTGTAATGATAAAAAAAAGTAATAATAACTGGATTGAAAAATATAAGTTGTACCGTGCATGAACAAAGTGATTTCCTTTAAAAAACTTAAAAGATAGTATTTTTTTTAAATGTAGTAAAAAGGGATTGAAAAAAAAAGAAAGAAACCGAATGTAGAAAATCAAGAGAAGTAAAGTCTAGAATACTGGCCACTCTACAGACAGGTGATAACGGGAAAAAAAATCGCCCTCTTTAAGTTACGTTTACAGTACGCCCCAATACGCCCACAAAAACTCAAACTGAACTGTAACTTCCAACAACCACACTTGACTTCGACAAGGATCAATAGAAGAAAAACACGATTTATTTAAGAAACATAAAAACGTAATCAGCTCGAACGAAGGAAGTTTGGGAAGAAATGATAATTAGTTATTGATTTGTTTGTTTATGCACTCTAGTAGGACACCAAAATCGTTTTCCATTACCATCCACTGATTAATTCATCCCCAGTAAGAACGGCTTTCACTCAACACACACTTGGATTTCATCCACCATAACACCAAACACCACGGACGGGCGCACGCTCGTCCACGTCATTCAGCAGAGATCAATAAAATTATAACGAAAGATTTTTATTGTGTTGTGTAGTCACTGGTGTGGTGTAGGGTGGCTACTATTCTAGACTTTAACCGAAAAATATATTAAATGATAGTTAACTTATAACTAGGGTTGTGACAATATTCTTTTATTAAAGAATATTCTTTTATTAAAGAATATGCTTTTTTTTCACCAAACAACCAAACACCACACATCATCCCTAGTTATTAATCCTTTCGACCCTAAGGGGCCGATATATCGACCTTAACCAAAGACAAAAAAGACACACTTACATTTTTCGACCCTATGTTTTTTTTTAAGAGAACGACTCCGAGTGACTACTTGGTAATATTACTAAGTCAGGGTCCAAAGTTTGAGGTTGAAATATCGTTGTGTGTTTATTTTGCCTTAAGTCGCCAGGGCCGATATATCGGTTCTTTAGGGTTTAAAGGGTTAAAGAATATGCTTATTTTTTACTACATACATCCCTAGTTATTAAAACAGTGTGGGTGTCCAGTCAGTCCACTAGCCCAGTGACAAGAATATATTTTAAATAAAAGTGTTATGGTCCTACTACTAAAGAATTAAAAGAAATAGTAAAATCGCAAAATAGTTACGTCTATAACAAGAATAATAGCCCTAGTTATAGAAAGCAAAACATTTAAATTACACATCAAGAGAAGTCTGTCTGTCTATCTGTCTCGCCTCTGGTTTTTCATTCATTCATTCATTCATTTTATTTCATGAAAAGAGTTTAGGAAAGAAAAAGGAGGTGGGTTTTATCATGTTTGAATGCATAATAATCAGGGTACGGCCAGTCAGCCACTGTGCAACCGAGACAGAGAGAGGGAGGAGGCGATGATGATGATGATACTATAAACTGTGATTTGATTTATGTAACGAAGAAAATTAAAATAAGAAAATCTATAAAAAATTAATCGATTTACCTGGAATTTATCACGAAATAATTGGAAGTAAAAATGATGTTAGAGCAACAAGCAAAAGTACAATAAATAAATTAAATAATCAATTATTTTTTCCACGAACGAAAAGAAGAAAAAATTCTCAAATGGACGAAGTGTGCGGATGAAGGAAGGAAAGAAAATTCAAGATGAACTTAAAATGAACAGAAATAATTTGAATTGTGCGGTTGGAATTATTTGTTAATTATTTTAACTCTTTAAAACCCTAAAGAACCGATATCACCACGGCCCCGAATGACCTAAGGCAAAAGAAGACACACATTCAACCGTCACACGCCGATATTTCGACCTTGACTGAGAAAAAATTACCAAGTAGTCGCTCAAAAAGCCTTTCTATTAAAAGACCATAGGGTTAAAATGTCAGTATGTCTATTTTTACCTAAAGTTAAGAAAGCTGATATATCGGCACTTTAGGGTTGAAAGAGTTAAGTTCTAATTAATTCGTGTAAAAGCGTTTGTTTGTTTCTTATTAATTAAATTACGGTCTTAAGAAAAAATGAAAAAAAAATTTAACCTTTTCGACTCTAAGGGACCGATATATCGGTTACTAAAGGCAAAAAAAGGCACACACCGATATTTCCTCCCTGTCCAGAATGCATTTGTTGAGTGACTAGTTTGTAATTTTTCTAAGTTCTAAGAGTTAAGTTATTTTAAATACCTTTTTTGTTAACTCAAATTATTTAGCATTTGTTCTTAAAATTTAGAGTTAACCTTTTTGAACCCCGACTTATCAAAATTACCAAGTAGTCACCCCACTCAGATCCGTTAATGTACTGTTTTAGCACTCTTACCCAATTTAACACCTCTTAACTTCAAACGACGAATAAATGTTTTAAAACTAATAATTTTCAACTTTTTTTTGCTCATTGTATTCAAAATATTGGTGTGTCTTCTTTTTGCCTTATGTAATAATCACTGTAATATGTAATCAGGGCCGATATATTGGCCCTTTAGGATTTAAAGAGTTAATGCATATTGCATTTGACTGACTATTATTGCTTAAGTTGGGATTCTAAGGGTTAATTAAGGTATTTCGAATTTGTTCCCGAAATTTAGAGTTAATGAAAGGAAATATTCAAAATGTCAATAAATAACATTTTTTTTAATTTAATTTTAATCCTTTCGATCCAAAGAGGCCAATATATCGGCCCTGACAACATAAGGCAAAAAAGACACAACGATATTTTGGCTTTAATTTGTTCCTTTAATATAACGACTCTAAGTGACTACTTGGTAATTTTGATAAATTTTAATCAAAGGATTAAAGAGATGGGTTGTTGTGTCTATGGCCGTCCCGAAGGATAAAAAAAAAAGGTTGACAGTGGTGGTGGGTGGCACGCCACGCCACCAACAACCACATGGTTCGAAAAATAGAGAAAAAAAAATGGAAAGAAATTGAGTTAAAGACCTTATGAGATGATGAAATAAAGGGAGAGGTGTTTTAAAGAATGCCATGCGTCGTGGTTAACTGGACTGGTTGGTTAGGAAAGCATTTCTTTCTTTTTATTTTCACTACTTTTTAGAGCTCCTCCTCTAAGCATATACTGTTATCAAAATTGTACCTAAAAAATAGTTATTAAGAATTCCGATGTATAAAGAGTCTCTCTTGACAATAGAATTCAATAAAATCAAAAGCTAAATTAATTAGCTTTGTTTGTTGGTCTTAATTACTGAAAACACTTAAACATGTTTATTCGCGTGACTTACGGGACAAAACAAGCATCTTAAAGACAATAGTAAACATTAAAAAAAATACTATTTTTGTCTAGTTTGGGTTTTAGGGATTTTAAAATTCATATATTGATGAATAAAAAAAAGGCTTTTTGTATTTAGGTTTACTCTTTTTTTTCTCTATGACCTCTAAAACAGATTATTAAAACAAAAACATTTAATAACTAGTAAATAAAATCATTCTGGTTTTGGTTTGAATAAAAGTATAAGTTAAAAAAATATATAAGAGAAATTATTGTTCAGTCAGTAATAATTGGCATTTTAATGGAGAATTCTTTAAAAAGAAATTTGAGATAAGTCAGTTCAAATTAATAATTAAAAATACTTGCAACTTACTCTTTTCATTAGAAAAATGATTGAACGTTCACTTCTTTACTTCAATTTTACATTTTGAAAATTGCCCACGCAATTACGAAAGAAAGAAAAACGATATTCGTCTTCTTACTTCATTTGAATTCGTGTAAGAAAAAAAACAACTATTATTTAATAATTCCGTCAAAGAAAGCAACTAGTGGGAAAGCAAGGTGGATCATTATCATAAAAATGTTTTCAAAAAGTAACTCTTTAACAACAAAACAACGTATTTGCACGAGGAAGGAAGGAAGGAAGCTGAAGAAGACCGTTCAACATTTCAGTAAGCCAAAACGACTAAATTTTATAAATGCATCTGTTTTAAAATTAAGTAGAATTTGGTTTTTCTTCACAAAGATAATATGCGAGGAGGGAGGGCGCACACGCATGAAGATACCTTCGTGATTTTACCGTGAGTTTGCACAAATGCAAATGCACTTGCGAGATGTGCACTTTTTTGGTGTGTGCACACACACACCGCCGACAGTGTGTTTTTGCATCATTTATAACAAAGAAAACCATTTAGTAGTCACATACAAAACAAAAACACAATCAATATTGTTCAATGATGAACAATTTAAATCCTAAAAAAGTAATTACAACAAATGAAATTCAATTTCAGCTTACCCCAAACAAGAGAGACGAGGTTGAAGAGAGCGCGTCTTCGTGTTAGTGTAAAAACGCACTACTATATTATAACATCCATGAGGATGAAGAGAAGAAGAGGACGAGGAGAGATATAGAAAGAATAGAGACCAACCCACGCAACATGATATGGCGCCAATATATGCCTTGCTTAAGCGAAGTCTATCCTTTCTTTACTTTTTTTTTTTATAAAGCCTCAACTTCATTACTCACTCTTTAGTTGTAATAACTTTTAACGTTTTAATAATTGTTATTTCAATTATTATTCGTATGCCTCGGGACAGGGCCATGCTTAGGGCCCCCGCAGACCTGGCAATTGCGGGGGCGTAAGCTCCCTTAGGGGCTCTGCAACAAAGCTTTTGTAGAGCAAAAAATTTACCAAAATAATTGTTAATCATTACTCTTTATTTAACATTTTAATAATTGTTATTTCAATTATTATTCGTATGTCTCGGGGCAGGGACGTGACGTGCTTAGGGCCCCCCGCAGACCCCGCAATTGCCTGGGGCTGCAAGCTCCCTAGGGGCTCTGCAACAAGCTTTTGTAGAGCAAAAAATTACCAAAATAATTGTTAATCATTACTCTTTATTTAACATTTTAATAATTATTTCATTTATTATTCGTATGCCTCGGGGCAGGGCCGGGCCGGGCCGGCCGCGCTGTCCCGGCAGACCCCGCAATTGTCGGGAGGCGCAAGCTCCCTAGGGGCCGCAACACAGCTTTTTTAGAGCAAAAATTTACCAAAATAATTGTTAGAATTAATTAGAAAATCATTAACACACTTAAAATCAATCCTTCACTCTTTCTGTCTATCTCTAACTCTCCAAGGCTCCAGTCCAGTATGTTGAGGGGGCTGTTACTTGTCTCTTTAGGGTAAAGGGGCCGCAAGGCACATTCTGCGTCGGGACCGCTAAGTGGTGGCTCTAGCATGCATGCATGGCATGATGCACTATCTAAGTTTTTTTTTTTTTGTTTTTTTTGTTTTTTTTTTCATCAACAACAACCTCATCCGAAAACGTTTTTGATTTTTTTATACCAAAACTGGTTAAATGTTATTCGAGAAACTTAGAATTTTATTTTATTTTTGAAAAATGTATTTTGATTAGAGAGAGAGAGAGAGAGAGAGAGAGAGAGAGAGAGTTTAAAGCTATTTTTAAATAACGGCTATTAACAATACAGTCCTTAATACTAGTAAATCATGAATGACGACAAAAATAGATTGTCTGAAAGGTGTGCGAATAAATGAAAAATAAAGACACTAGTTTGTTTTTGTTTTTTTTGTGTGTTTTTGTGGACGCCACAAGAGGGGGGCTCTTATTTGTAAATTTTGATGAGATAAAGAGAGAGAGAGAGAGAGAGAGAGAGAGAGAGATTAAAATTAGTTTTTAAAAACGGCTATTAAAAGTACAGTCCCAGGGCCGTGCTTAGGCGAGACCAACCTCGGCTTAGGGCCCCCGAAGACCGTGCAATTGCAGGGGTCCGCAAGCCACCTAGGGTCCGCAAGGCTCCTTAGCTTCCTTTCTGAGATTGTAATCCCAAAAACTTACCAAAATAATTCATTGTTAGGATTAATTATAAAATCATTATCACACTTGAAATAAAATACATCTATCAATCCATTTCTCTTTCTTCCTCTCTCTCTCTCTCTCTCTCTCTCT
>JAUZSX010314981.1:0-12021 GCA_034780655.1 Idiosepius hallami | reverse complement strand
ATGGTTGCAGAGAAAAACACGAACGAACGAACAGGCCTCAAAACATAGGTTCCCCTCATTAAATATCGGGGTACCAATTATTCAAAAACTTACTAAACAGTCTTGGTTTTTGTTTATGTATGTAAAAACTAACAAACCTGATTTATGGAAAGGCATTCTTTTTAAAAGCCATAACTCATAAAGTAAGAATTCAATAGTACATAATTGCAGAGTTATGTTATATATTAGTCACAAATCAACTGATACTTATCACAGAAACTATGTAGTGCTGTTTGGAATTTAGAATTTTTTTTTATACCACTTTTAAAATTGCCATCATTTAGGATAATACTTTAGGGAAAAATGTTATGAATCCCCTTATTCTCTCTAGATATTGGTTGAATAGAGCAAACTATGAAAGAAACATATAAATTAGAAATGATTATTTTTGTATTAAATAAGTGAAAAGATTGTTAAGCAATAAAAACAAAACCAACCAACCAACTAACCAATATCCATTAAAATATAAGATTATGATTAAAAAGTATGTTGGAGATGCCCCCATACGAAGTAGTTGACAACTCGATGACGTCACTTCCGGAAAAGTGGACTGCTAGCCAAGCAGCCAGAGATTGTTACGCGACCTGGAAGGTTGTGGTTGATCGCCTTGGGTAGATCACAGGTCATGCTCTCCGTTTCTTTCTGTACTATTTAGAATACATGTTGTTACCTGTTCCTGTGTTTCTTTATTACCTACTAACACCAACCCAACTGGTGTCGAGTACAAAGAGCCACCATAACAAAGTGCTCAACTCAAACTTTTGAAATTCAAATTATTTTTGACATATGCTTCTATAACTTAAACATTATATATATTGATTTGAGAAATAACTGACTAAATTACTCAGTATCAGCAGTGCAGGAATGTTTTTATTTCTAAGTTATTTCATACAGTAGGCCATGGTTATTTTTATAATATGGTGGTTTGCACACATCATGACATACTTTGCAAACATCAAACTATATAAATACATGGAAGATGTTTTTCTTAATAAAAGATGGGCAATCTTTGTTTTATAATTAAAATTGACAAAAAAAAATCTGCAATAATGAAGGCCGAATATGGACCTCCAAAATAATTATTATAGGTAAATAACACAATCCACAACTTGAAAATATTCCAAAACCATTGCAATTTCAAAGTCAAAGTGGTTTTTGGTAATAAAAGAAGGACTTTGCCTTTTTACTATTTTAATATGTAATAAATACATTAAGTAAATACGAGTTGAGTTCTGAAATTCAACCAGTTATTGATAAGCCCATTAATTGGTTTACCGTATTTCTGAAGAATCCAGTTATTTAGGTAGGTTCTTATGTTTTAAGCCTTTAGTTTGTTTTTGTACACTTCAAATAGTTTGCAAAACAATTTGGTTTTGTTCTAACATTTAAGAGAAACAATTTGTAGAAAAGTTTTGTTGGAACATTCTTTTTAGAGAAACAATTTGCAGAAAAAATGGTTCTGTTGAAATATTTATTGTAGAGAAACAATTTTAAGAAAATCTGGTTTTTGTAAAAGATTTTTTCTAGAGAATCAATGAGTATAAAAATGTGGTTTTTCTGGAACAATTAAAGATGACCTCAAACATCACAAGGGGGCACCATGGCATATGGTCTTTTAAGTTGATTTGACCAAAATTTTGTTTCTCAATGATTTTAGGAGTTGTTATTTTTTGCTAAGAAAAATAGACCAAAATTTATGGCGTGTAATTTTAATTTTTTTCTAATACTTTTCAAAAGTTTGTAATGTCAATTTTGAACCTTGTTATAATAATCAAAAAGTATTCTCATTTTAAAGTTGGAGTTTAATGATATTATAGCTATTGTTGATAGGCCAATAAACAATCAATCAATCATTTTAAAATTTAGTCTCTTTTCTTTAATTTGGCAAAGTTAAAGTGAAAAGTGTAAGTGCATTCATTTCACTTTTGCAGGTCAAAACGAATCAACACTACTACTGGACTGCTGTATTATTTTTTTATATATTTTTTAAAATCTCTTTTTTTCCACGTGTGTTAGGCGTGCCGTGCGTGCGTGCGTCTGTACATGGTCTTAATAATACAGCAGTCCAGTAGTGTTGATTCGTTAATCTAAGGGCGGTAATTCTTGTTTGTTTCCAATATGGGGGATCGATTTACTATAGCTTTGAATGTAAAAGTGAGCACCCCCAAAAAATGTCTAAATATTGAATTTTTTCGCAATTTTTTTTAATAATCTGGTTTATTGGCGTCCAATCGATAATAATCAGCAGAAAAAATTAAATTAAAAAAAAAACAAACACCTTTTTAGGGGGGGGGAATGATCTATAGGTCCGCCCGGAGAGGTCCGCCAAGAGATGTTACAACAGACACATAACACACATATTAATGCTTACTACTTTACAGATATTTATACACACGCGATAAATTCTATTCTAAACTTGAACATCCTCACTAAAAGTACTTTACGAGCAGCAAGAAATGAAATGATTATCTCTCGCTTGCATTAAAAATGAATGCTAAAAAATATTAAAATTATGAATTCCATCTTATTGTAGTATTTTACAAAAAATGAAATTACGATTGTTTAGTAATTTTTTTCAATAAGTTAAAATTGATTTTTTCCTTAACTTTTAAACTTCACGTTTTGTAACAGTAAATTAATTATCCCTATGATCAAATGACTTTTAAAACCCACTTCAAAGTGTCATTTGTATTTGAGAAATATAAAAATATACTCTTCATTTTTTACGTATCTGGTTTGTTTAGCATTCAATTAATCAACGTACTTTATGACGCAAAATACGTCAATTAAAAAAAATTGTTTTCATGAGATTATAAATTAATTTTCTACAAAATGAGTCACAGTAAATGAATCAAAATGAAAAACTCTACCAAGAACACTTGATTATTCTAAAACGATTTCATTGAATTATAATGTCAAGTAAAAATGATTTAAGATCAATATTGTCTGTGAGTGATGATGACTGACTGAATCTAATTAATAAATAGAAAGGAAACAAATCATAATGTTAAGATTATGGATTCTTTAGTTTTTCATTTTAACGGTAGTAGTGAGTGTCCTCCTGACCTGGCAACTTAAAACACACACACACCGACCGGCGAGACACCGACCGACCGCCGGTATTTTTGGCCTTTAGTCCTCCTAATCATGTAAACGGTTATGATTGATTAGTTGGTAATTTTGCTAAGTAAGAGTCCAAAGAAATAAAAAAGAACTTTAAAGTTAGAAAAAAAATGGTTGGTGGTGTCTGCTACTGGGTCCTGGAGATCCTGACTACTGGTGAGGCTGAGGCTCTGCTGGTCCAATTATCACACCCCACAAAAAAAGGAGAGAGTGAGAGAGAGAGAGAGAGAGAAATGGCTGATAGTATACTTTTCGCTTATTTTTTCAGATTAATATCTTATTTTTTGAGGTTATTTAAATTAAAAACACGGAGAACTCAAATACTTTAAAAATCATAAATTGTAAGAGAGCCGCCGGAAGAAGGAAGGAAAAGAAAAAAGTCCGGAATGGTATAATGAATAATTTTGATTAAATATGTATAAGCTTCAAACAAACCTTGACTGTCTGATCACTTGAACATGTAGCAAGTCTTTCGCCATAAAAGTCATAAGCAACATCGTGAATTAAATCTTCATGGTCAGTTTGGATGGATTTCGGCGTGAACATCTTTCACTTTTAGGCAAAAAAAAAACAAACAAAACTCGTTAGAATTTTGTTCTTGTTTATTATTCTTGCCCGGGGTTAAAATAACTTTGACTTCAGTTGATTTACACTAGACAGTTTAATTTACTGTTTTGGGGCGAGTTTTAATTAAACATTTAAAGCCGTTTAGTTCGGGTGAGGAGGAAGATCTCCAAAAGTCCAGCAGTTTCGAGTTGAAACCGGGTGAGATAAAAGATTTATCGAAAAACTTCCGGTAGCTTATACAACAGCAATTTTGATTAGCTGAAAAATCGACCAGCCAATCAGATTGCTGTTTTGTTCACGACTTCGGGAGGTTTTACCGGAAGTTGTATAGTGCTTGACTTAAGTCACGAGGAAAAATGCTATGAACAAGTGAAAAGATTGAGTGTAATGTCGAAACGACAATGATACGATAAGAAATAAGAAAGAAAAAAAAGTGATGGAAAATGATGTTTTTTATCTGTTTCTTGTTTGTCGGTCTTTTACCAACGCCTTAATTTCATGTCGGGGCCACTGCTCTGTGAACTGTTGACTATGCTGGACAGCAATGATTAGTAGTAGTAGTAAATATAATAATAATAATGATAATCTTTGTTTTTATTTAGATGGTCTGGTCAGCAGCTTAACACGAAGTAGAGGGATTTTTTTTTACTTTATTTATTTTTTGAAAGTTAACTGGCTTAAATAGAAAGAAATTGTTGTTCTTTCTTCTCTATTAGTTTCATTTAATTTTGTTGTTGTGATTATTGCCTTGTAAAAAATACTTTATTTTAAAAGATTGTGAACTCTATCATCATCATCCACCTCAAAAGAAATGACTTAAGGACTTCTAAACTTGAAATCATTTCTCTACTATGACCAAATTTGTGATTTTTAGCAATTGAAAAAAAATTTGCAACCCCTAGAAAGACAACAACAAAACAAAAACAAACAAATAAAACAACCATCACCAAAAAACAAAACAAAAAAAAACTGTTGAATTTTTCTGTCTACCATTATTATTATTACTAATACGAGCTGACTGAAACCATTCTTACAACTTGTAACAATCAACCATCAATCTCTCAAAAAATAAAATAAAAAAACAAACAAACAAACAAACTAATTGATTATTCTCAATCAACAACACAAGTGACTGACTGAATTGGCTGACTGACTAAAATTAAGTGAAAAATCATTAACAATTATTTTGACTAAAAAGTCAATAAAAAAAAAACTAACATAAATCAATACGAATGTGCACAAAAAACAATATTGAAAATCAATCATTCATTCTCCAAGAAAGAGATTTTTTCTGTGATGTAATCAATAAAAAAAAGACTTATTGATTACTTGTTTATGTGATAAAACTAGAAGTTTAAATTTCATATTCTATTAAGAAACAATCTACGAGTTTATTTTTTAAAACCAACGAAAAAGAAAAAAAAAGACTTAAGGAAAACGTTGATGAATAGTCGTAAAAACAAAAGTTAAGAAAAATGTCATTTTGATTTAATTTTTTGACTGTTAATTTAATTCCTGGACCCATGAGATTTTACGATGAATCGTCTTCTTGTTCTGAAGATGAGGGTGTACCAGAGGGAAAAATAGAGGTAAGCCATGAAAGCTAATTTACTTTAAACATCAATAACCAGAAAAAAAATGATGGGGAGGTAATGAAAAACAATACTAAATTTTCTTTGGGGATTCGTCGTGCGTGGGGTTCACGGTTTGTCGGTTGTTGTTGTTCACACCAACCCCACATAACCACAACTTCCATTTCATTTTCAGAAAAAGAAGCTTTTACGATGATTATTTACTAATTAGTATTTCAAAAACTTTTAAAATGGGTGTTTTTTGTTGTTTTTTTTTCTCCCTTGCCTTTGTGGGCAATCATAAAAATTAGAATGATTAACTCCCTCTAGAATTTCACGTTAAAAACAAATATAGCGAAGCTAAAGCGTGAAAAACTCGATTGATACTATAGAATTTATAAATTTACTTATATTAATTTTTCTTGAACACTCTGCTGGTATTAGATAAATTTCTTTATCATACGAATAGAAGTTTGTATCTTTTTACCACCATCTAGAGAAAAAGGAGGCGTATGAGTGACTGAGAGGCCAGAGGCCTAGCAATTAAAAAAAACTTAGTCGTGACAAAAACAGTAACCTTATTTTTATTTATTTTTGTAAAGTTTTAACGACTAAATTTGCAAAAATCTTTATTTTGAAAATTTCTTGTATATGTGGCCTTTTTTTTTTTTTTATATATTGTCCCTGCGACATTGCAACAAGCTTAAGATCTCCCCCCCCCTAATAAACAAACATTTTTTGTGTTACGTTCGAAAATAACGCACATTTTAGGGATATTTTTTCCTTTTCAAACTGGTTGTTTAATGCAAAATGCAAAGAACGAAATATTTCACTTGTTTTTTTTTAAATGTTAACATTAAACTACGAGGAATTGATAAGTATGAGGAAAAAGTTTTTGATTTTAAGTTGTTTTTGTATAGGTAGGTCGTTTTCATCATTACATTAACATTCCAACCTTTACAAGTACGAGTTGTTTGTACTTTTTGTTTTTAATACCCCTTTAAAGTCCATATCTTTATTGGTAACAATAAAAAATAATCTTTTTTTTCTATTCTTTGTACGTTTGGGGTGGGTCAACGAACGAACGAGTAGTTAAAAAAATGTTATTTGGTTGAATGGTACTGAATTATCGAGGATTTAATGTGTGTAGGGGTTGGGTTTGGTGGTGTTGGTGTTGGTTTTTTTTTAATTGTTGGAAGTTAAAGAAAAAAAATTATTTTCTTGTAAAAAAACGTATGAAAAATTTCAAGAGAATTATTAAGTCTCTAATTACATATTTACAACAAAATGTTAGGAAATATACTTTTTTTTTTTTGAAAAAAAAAAATCATTTTCTTCGTTTTCGTCGGGTGTTTTCAATATGGGGGAATCGATAGACGTTGTTTGTAAAAGTGAAGTGTAGTGAGCTCCCGTCATGTCACACAAAAAAAATGTTTGAATAATTTTTTTCCCCATTTTATTTTGATAATCTGATAAATTTGTGTTCAACTAATAATATCTCCCCCCTCAAAAAAAAAAAAAATGAAAAAAAAATCACGGGGGTGGGAGGACATAGTTACATTTTAAGCCATTCTTTTTTATGACTACTTTCACACACCCACGACAACCATGCGTGTCAACTTAAAAAGTAAATTAGTTATTGACATGAATTATTTCAGGTGTAAACTCAAACCAGACAAGTTTGTTAATTTTTTCTCTCTTTTAACTTACCTTAAAAATAAACCAATTAATTATAATCAACAGATTTTTTTTTCATTTTACATTTAAGGTGGTGTTTGGTGTAGGGAAGGGGCGATGATTTGCCGAGGAAGAGAAGAGTGCACAAAGTGGGTGCATAAAGACAATTAACAATTTTGTTATCTTTTTTGTCGATTAAAAATCCTCTTAATTTTGTGCCTCTTCTTGTCTGTATGAGTTATGACTTAGTTTTGTTTCACATTGCATTGTGAAACGAAACTAAAATATTTCACTGACGTGGAAAACGTGGAGTGAAAGCGCGACGTATTTTTACTCAAACAAATGTTCATTTTCTTAAATTTAGCTCTCTGTAGAAGAGGAATTTTCATTCGTTCTTTAAAATATTTACAGAATTAAAATTTTTTTTTTACTTAGAATCACTATCTATTCATTTTAGATTTAATGTTAATTATCAATTTTAATCTTTTTATGACAAGGCACTAAACACCACATGGAAGTAGTGGACATTTACGACATATATAAACCCCACTACTCCCGACCTCACCACCACACCATCACATACGGTGGTGGTGGTACCTCGTTGAAAGAATAAAAGACATTAACATTTAAAAATACAAACTTGAAATTTTTGTTTCATCGTCACTTTTTTAGCTGTAACAAAACACAACCCCCCCTTTTTTTAAGTATTCTTTATTTAAACATACAATTTTCTAAATTAACTATCAACACAAGTAATCGATAATACTTTCATACGACGGATGGTCATTTTGGTCTTTAAGCGAAAAGTGTGCGGTGCGGTGTGGTGGTGTGCGTATGCATTCATTCTCCATTCATTGCAAGCAATTAACAGGTTTGGCTAAAAACAACTTAAGTTTTTTTTCACTTGATTTAATAATTACGTTTTCTAATCGATTTCTTTACTTGATCTTAAATTTGTTTTAGAATTCAGAAAATCATTTTGTGTGTACCCTGTGTCTGTGTTGAGGAAGAGCACCCACCACCACTACCAGCACCAGCAGTTAAAGCAAGAAAGAAAAACACTAAAAAGATCTTCGAAGTTTATTTTTGTTTTTTAATCGCTAGAGGCACAGAAACACGAATAAATTATTAAACGAAAATAATTGAAATATTTTCTTACTAGTGTAGAAAGTTTTTCTCTGAAGATTTGAATTATGGAATATGAATGTCTTTTAATCATTATAATTTGATTCAGGCATCAAATTTCCCTAAACGCTAGATTGTTAGCAGTTTTTGCACAAACTAGAAAATATTTTGATATTATTTTAGTACTTTTTTTCTTTTTCCCTTTCTGGATCTCACGTTAGCAGTGAATTTATTACAAAATACGACTGAATTTTCTCTCGTTTTTAATCAATAATTTGTTGCTTCTTCCAAAGGTTTTTGAATTGTTTTATTATTCATTCACACGCACGCACGTGTCGCTTAATATTAACTCTACTTGTTTATTCAATGACGACTCAATCAAATAAATAATAATAAATAGTTAATAAATGAACATTTTTTTAAATTTTTACCACCTCCACCTACACGTTAGTAAATAGAATGAATAAATAATTGTCTTAACAGCTTTTGTTGCACTGTTGTTGCAAGTTGAAAAAAACAAAAAAAACTTTGACTTCCTTTCCTTTCCAATGTGTAAATTTTACGTCTACATATTATTTTTAAATAATCTTTGTTTTTGCGTAGTTTCTTAAATTTGAATTTTTATATATTAAAAACATTACTTAAATTTACGATCACTTGAATTTTGGTTTGGACAATTTTTTTTATTCATTGAAAAATTGCTTTGAGAATTTAATATTTAAAATTTTCGAAATACAAATTTTACCAAACTTGAAAATAACTGCCGTTTGTTTGAGGCTGTTCGGAAATCGGATTCATTCCCCTCTTTCTTCATGGTTTTCTTCCTCCAAAGGTAAATATTTAAGGTAGACTTTAATAAAGAAATTTTGGCTGCTTCTTGAACGTATAGATTTTTTTAACGTCTTTTAGGATAAACACCTCATTTGAAATGTTTTTTTTTTTTCCAATCTTTAAAGAATAACTAAACTGGTCAACCTCCAATCCAAACTTGAAAAATCATTTTCAGAGAAATATAACCGAAAATTTGTTTAATCCTTTAGATCCTGAGCAAAATAGTCAATAGAAGACCATATTTAGGCCAAAATATCGGATTGTCTTCTTTTGCTTTAGGTCACCAGGTCCAATATATCGGCCTTTTAGGGACGAGAGGGTTAAATTAATGATTATGATGGTTTTTATTTTTGTGATAAAATAAAACAAACAAAAAACAATGTACTTACAAAACATAAAATCGAATGAGGCTATCGGCAATTAATGGTATTGGTTTTCTGGGCTGGTCGGTTGACTGGATTGGTGGCAATGTGGTGGGGGTCACTCGACTTAGAGTACTCTTAGTACAAGTGATTACTGAAGCAAAAATACAATAATTGTTGTTGATTGTTATTGACCCAAATCCAATCCTTAATGGTTTTTTATGTATAGTTTTAATGATTGAAAATTATTGAAGACCTCTCTAAAACTAAAAAGCAATCAAATACAGTGTAACCCCGATATAAGAGAGTTGTTGCCAGTACTGGAGGAAAAGTTTCTTATATCTGGGTTTCTCTTTTATTCGGTTTTTGTTTCGGTAAGTATACAATTTACATAATTTAGGACCAGGGAAAATCTCTCTTATATCTGTATTACACTGTTTAACTACATTTTAAAAAGAACACCATTAAAACTCATTTCAAAACCTACAAAGATGTTTTCTTAGATTGTTTTCAACTTAATTAAAATTTTCTGCTAGGTTTAGTTTTAAAACAAACTTTCAGTCAAATGCATCATCATGATCAGCTCATGTCCATTTGGTCTAGTGGGTAGGCATTCAGACTTCAAAATCGTAGATTGCGAGTTCGAATCCCAGTCGTTCCATATGCATTCATAATTGGACTAATACTCTTGGGAAAAGTATGAATTCCAAAATTCCTTCCAGCTATGAGTTTAACAACGAACATTGCATTATTAAAAAGAAACAAAACTGTGTGTATACAATGATTGTTCTTGGCATTAAATGACCTAAAAAGGTTGATATGCCATAAAACACAAACAAGTAAACAAACAAAAAAACCTGTTGATAACTTGTCATCATTGAATTTATGTCCAACCAAGATAATATACCTGTCTTGCATCTAGACAGTGATAATGGAGCATTGGTAAAATTTCGGGCTCTGGAATCATATCACGCGAGTTCAAATCCCAGTCAAAACCATTACTTTTACTTTTACAGCTTCGGGCAGGTGCGGCTTATTAACTTGGGAGCAACTCATCTAGGTGAAGGGTAATTAAAAAATTCCAGGTGTATAGAGCTCGTAAAAATGGCCTTGTGCCTAACTTAGGTTGGTGTTTGACTAAGTAAATATGATATGTCTTCTATTTACACATTTTCATGAACATTTGATGTGAATGACACTACCAGGACTGTAGGTTAACTGCTGCTTGCATTGAACGTTTTAGAAATAAAAATATGATTGTATTTATTTAGGAATTCTTTTAGATGAGGCTTCTTAATAATTTATGTGTTAATTTATTTGCAGACTATTGTCTTCATCTTTCATAGTTTTGCAGCAGGAAGAGGCGTTTAGTCTCTACGGTTCAAAGTGGGCAGGTAGTAGTTTCAATTCGTACCTGAATCAGAGGTTTAGTTGGTCAAAATATGGTGCAAAAATGGGTAACAACTATTGGAAGCAGTGCTTGCTGGGGATATGCAGTTACAAAACTTGGGATTGGGGTTAATCACCTAATGAAGGCCAAAGGATAAGTTGGCTAAAATATGATGAAACAACTATGAAAGATGAGGACAATAGTCAGCAAATAAATTAATACATAAAAATATAATATACAATTAAAAAAAAACTACATAGTGGGTTATTTATTTATTTTTAATTAAACGGTCAGTTTTATTAATTTTGGTAACTAGAAAAAAAATATGCAGTAAATGAAATGTGAAAGTGTCTATCTCAAAGAGCTAAATTGTTGAGTCCTTGGGAAAGGTATGAATCCCCACATTCCATCTAGTTATGGGTTGAATAGTACATATTGTGTTGTTCAAGAAATTATGGGTAGGCAAATAATGTTTCTCAAAAATGATTGTTCTTGATAGTACATCTAAAATAGCTGTGCAAGTGAGTTGAGAGCCAAGGTGGAAATACCGAGAGCCCTGACTAGTCATCATCGTGATGACTGAAGCATTTGCATTTGTTGCTGGTTTCTTGAATAGTTGATAACATCATAGTAGATTGTAATAGAACTGAAAAAGAACATAGGAAAATATCTCTTTAGAATTGTTGTTCTTAAAAAGGCATTGGTATGAGTAGTTACATTTCTCTGGGACCATAACAGGAAGAGCTGGTCTTTGACTGCTTTGGAATTTGTTGTGGTTATGGGTTCTGCAGCTCTAACTTCTGCTGCTATCCTTACTTAAGCTACACTTTTGCTATTTCTTCTGAACTAGTTAAGCTATGGAGGCAGGTCTGATCCATTGTCTTCTGCAATTGCTGTTATCTTTGTAATATCTAAGCTTTCATTGTTCTTGTTATCCGGAGTGAGAAGCAGATGTGATCTATCATTTTCTTTAGCCAAATGGTCAGGCATGGGAGAGCTTGATTTTTTTAGATAAAGATTGGCCATGTACAAGGTGTCTAAAAAGTTACTGTGCACTATGGGTACACAGAAATTTAAACAAACTAATAAACTGTAAATATTATAAAATATTGAGACAATAAAATTTTACCAATAAAAAGGTTTTATTTATTTACAATATCACAGTGTATCTTACAGGGAATTCAAGAAATATCCTCCACTGGCATTAGGACATTTTTTTCTACTGCACAGTAACTTTTTGGATACCCTGTATATTATAATTACTTGGTGAGCACCAATCCAAGTTTGGCACAAGGCCATTTTTACGTGCTCTTACCCAGGCTTTTTACATTCAGTG
>JAUZSX010314971.1:0-12023 GCA_034780655.1 Idiosepius hallami | reverse complement strand
TCGCTTACAAAAGTTAATTTTTAAATGAGAAAACGCTATTTAGTTCCAAAAAAATTCGTTTAGCTATAGTGCCCATAGTCAAAGAATTCTCTGGAATAAATTGAGCGGGATTAGGAAATTACCGAAACATTTATTCGAATTAAGTGCAACTGCAACACTCGGTCACTTGCACGTCCAACCCAACTATTTTTTATCTCCTGGGGTAAAATCTTGTATCCTGTTGTTTGTTGATTGTAATAAAACTAGCGCGGAAACATGTTGCTACTGAGTGCTTGCTGTGGTTGTTCGAGTCCCAATGATGTGATGTGCCGTGCTTCTTAGCAACTTAGCGGCCCCGACGCAGAATGCGCCTTGGGGCTCCTTTACCTTAAAAAAGCAACTTTGTACCCCCTCAACATAATGGAGCCTTTCAACTATATGTACACATACAAATAGGGATATAGATAGACAGAAAGAGAGATATGGGTTGATGGAAGATGGATGTATATTTCAAGTGTGAAATTGAGTTTATAATTAATCCTAACAATTAATTATTTTGGTAATCTTTTGCATTACAGATGATCAGTGACAGTGAAGCCATATACAGCCTTGCGGCCCCAAGGAGGTTTCCAGTCAGCTACCCCACAATTGTCGGTTCTGCGGGGTCCCTAAGCACAGCCCTAATGGTGTAACTGTGATCTTTACATGTTTTGGCCTTTATTCTTAAAGCATGACCAGACGGAAACAGTAACATTACACTAATATGAAATAAATAAATAAATAAATAAATAAGAATAAAAAATAATAAAATAAAATAAAAATAAATAAAAATTACACGGTGGTCGTTAAATCCCGTTTCTGTTAATTTCTGAAAAGAAAACAATGTCGAACAACCAGTATCTTTTGCTTCAAACCAGAAATCATTTTTAGAAATTAATTTTTTTCCTTGTAAACTATAATTTATTCTATTATTCTACTTTTATACACACACAAGCTTTTTTTTTTTAAACAGGAAAATAAATGCTATTCAATTCTTTAAATCAATTCAGGTTTTGTTTTTCTTTTTCTTCCAGCGCCATTTTTTGTTTTGCTTTTGAGTTTTAAAAATCTTTAACTCACTGGAGACCGACGACTGTCTTAAATGGTGACAACATTAAGCTAATCCATTCAATATAGAAGTGAATGAAATAACATTCCAAACCATGAGTTATTTCCCTTTAAATTGTCATCGCACAAAAAATGAACTTCAACTCGAATAAAACGTGGACATAAATGCAATGATTTTAATTTTACTGGATTAGACATTACAGTAGTACAACAATACAGTGTATTGAGTGTACCCAGTTGAATAAAAGTAGACAATGAAGTTCTAATCTTAAAAGAAATAATTTCGAAAAAGAGTGAAATCAGAATTGATTGACGCTCTAAGTTAGGTGAAAGTTAAAAACTATTTAGTTCTGAAAAATCAAAATGAAAATTGCCTTTTTAGGGTAAATGGGCCGCAAGGCGCATTCTGCGAAGGGGCTGCTAAGTGGGTAAGCACGGCACTGCATAAATACCGAATCTCTATTTGTTTTATAAAAAAAATTCTTAATTTTCCCCCAAATTAAAATTTGATTTTTGTACAAGTTTTTTTTAAAGATTTATCTTTCTTTCTTTCTTTCTTTCTTTTTATCTCACTCTCTCTTTATCATTGTCTTTCTTTGTCTCTTTTCGTGCCACTGCCGCTGCCTTCAGTACTGACTGCACCCCCCACATAACCCACAATAACACCACAAAATGCAATTGTGGAAAAGAAAACAGGGAGAAAGAAAAGCACAGACACTAATTCTTTTATTTTGTTTGTTTTATTCAATTGATTAAAAAAATAAGAAAGAAAAGACAAAAGGAGAAACTACAAACAATTAAGAATTAGTAAAAGAATTAAAAAAAATAATGGTCTAAAACAGAGAGGGAGAGAGAGAGAGAGAGAGAGAGAGAGAGAGAGAGAGACAGACAGACAGACAGACAGAGAGAGAGAGACAGACAGACAGACAGACAGAGAGAGAGAGATAGATAGAGAGAGAGAGAGAGAGAGAGAGAGTGAGAGAGAGAGCACTCCCTTGCTCAACAACAGTGGTCAGAGACGTGCTTAGAGCCCCCGCAATTACTGGGGGCGCAAGCTTACTGTGGGTCGCAAGGCTCTTTGACCTCACAGATCTTTTGGAATGCAAAAAAATTGCAAAATAATTAATTATTAATTTAAATAGAAAATCTATATTACACTAGAAATATACATCTATCAATTCATCACTTTCTGTGTGTGTGTGTGTCTATCTCTATTTATATATTTATATACTTATATATCTATATAGTATTTGATCAAAGGCTCCAGTGTGTTGAGGGGGTGGAACTGCAACTTACATTTTTAAGGTACAACAAACATATACATTTTTTGTTTCAATTCATTGTAACAGGCCTACTCCAAATGTGACATTCATGTTTATTTAAATGAATTTACACCAACAACAGTCAACAACACCAGTGCAGAAAGAGAGAGCTCTCTCTGTACTCAGGGCCGTCGTGGCCGTGGCCGGCGTGGCCCGTACTGGACCGACCGTGCATTAGGCGAGAGGCCACCCTCTGCTTAGGGCCCCGACAGACCCTGCAATTGTACGGGGACTGCAAACTCCATTGCACCCGCACCAGCACCACACCACCACCACAAGAAGGCTCTTTTGCAAATCTATATTTGTTTTGTGACGAAGGCCTCGTGTTGATCACATTTATTTAATTATTAGTGAGGGTTGATGGTGAAATCAACAGCCCCCAATAAACTTTCTTCTTCACAGATCTTTTGTAAAAAATTATCAAAATAATTATTAGGATTGACTAGAAAATCATTATCCTCCTAAACTACATCTATAAATCCATCTCAGTCTGTCTGTTTCTGTCTTTTTGTCTGTGTGTGTATATCTTTGATTGAAAATGGCCTTGTGCCAAACTTGGTTGTTGCTGCTGCTCACTAATTAAATATATCTTGGATTGAAGCCTCTAGTGTGTGAGGGAGGGGGTGTAAGTTGTTTTTTTTTTAAGGTAAAGTGGCCACCAGGCGCATTCTACATCGGGGCCGCTATGTGGCTAAGCACGATGGCGCTGTCACTACTGACCGACTAACTGACTGCACTCGTTGATTCTTAAAAGGAGTGTAAGTGTGTGTGTAGTGTCATAATGAATAAAACTGTTTTGGCGAAAGAATTTCAAGAACTTCAAATAGTTGATCTTTTCTTTCTTTCTTGTCACATGACATTTTAGGAGGAATTGTTTTCATCACATGACCACCATTCCTTATCACGTGATTAAGCAATACATTTTTTTTCGATTTTCTCTTTCCTTCTCCCCCTTCCCCCTCCTCCTACTTTCTACATTCCATTGTTTCTTTCTTTCTTTTCTTTCTCTTTTCTTCGCTTCTCTTTTCTTGTTTATCAACTTTTTCTTTTTTTATTTCTTTCACTCTTTCTTCTTTTCTTTTTTCCATAGTTCTTTATTTCTTTCTTTTCTTTCTCTTTTCTTCTCTTTTTTTGTTCAACTTTTTCTTTTTTATTTCTTTCACTCTTTCTTCTTTTCTTTTTTTTGTTTCTTTAGTTCTCTTTTTTTTTCTCTTTCATTTTCTTACTTTTTTATTTCTCTTTTCTTTCTTCGTCGCTCTCATTCCTTGTTTCTTTCTTATTTCCTTTCTTTCTTTCTTTGTGTCTTTCTCCGTTTTTCTTTTTCTTCCTTCCTTCCTTCATTCCTTTCTTTCTTTCTTTCTTTCTTTCTTTCAATGTTTTTCTGTCTTCGCTTTCTTTCTGTCTGTCTGTCTTTTCATTTCTTTTACCTTTCTCTCGTTCGTTCACTCTCTCTATCTTTCTTTTTTTTTTTCAGCTCACTCTGTTCACTTACTTCCTCTTCTTTCTCCTTTTCTTCCATTCTTTTTCTGTCATTCTCTCTCTCTCTTCTTTTCTCCCCTTTTCCCTCTACAACCCCCCCCTTTCTTTCTTTTTCTTATATTCTTTGAGAAGTTCTTCCTTGGTAATCTTCTAGTTAAGCGTTGTAACTTCGTAACATAGAAAAAAGTGGGGTGGGTATTTTAGTTTCGTAAAATCCAACCAAATTATGGAATATTTCTTTCTTTACAAATCTATTAATAAATCAGATAATTATCTAATCAATATAAAATATCCACAATTATTAATAGAATAAACTTTATTGCTGTCATTTTTTCTAATTTTGTTTTTCCAGAATCCTCTCCCAAAACAGACAGTCAATATCCAATCGAAGAAGTTAGGGATAGAACAAAAATATAACAACTCTTATAAAAAAAAATGATAATAATTAAATTACATTTTTATAAAGTTCATTCATCAGTGAAAATTATATATTGATCATTAGTTATTTGATTTTTGGTAGAATTTTATAGAAAATTTTCATAATCTGACCGGATTGATTCAATTCATTTTAAAACTTTTAATGAAAATTTTTCTAAAACATATATTTAACTCTTTACCACCGGAAGAAGAGATATAATAGTTTTTCTGGTTATATCTTCTAGTTTAAGTTTAGCTTTGTAACTTCGTGAAAGTAGTTTATCATAAAATTGTAGTGAGTGAGTTAGTGAGTGAGTGACTAGTGAGTGAGTGACTGTGACCGACCAAATTATTTGTATATCGATTTTTTTTCTTTTACTTAATCGGTAAAAATTTCATATTGATTTGAAAATTATCTGATTTTTGGTAGAATTAAAGAAAAGGTCTATTAATCCTTTAAACCCTAACATATCAATAATATTACCAAGTAGTCACCCAAAGCCGTTATATTAGTGAAACATATTAGGGTTAAAATGATGGTGTGTCTCCTTTTCCCTAATTTCATCAGGGTCGATATATCGGCCCTTTAGGATTTAAAGGGTTAAGAAAAATTCTATTATTTGCCGGATTTTACGAAACTAAAGTACCCAACTTTACTGCGTTAGAAATTCACAACGCTAAACTAGAAGATTACTTCCTTTCTCTTCGTTTATTTTTCTTTCTAGTCTTTTCTAATAACCTGTCTTTTTTATGCCTCCCACCCTCTTTTGTTTCCCTTCTGCTCATCCTCTGCCTTCTCTTCCCTTGAACCCTCTACTATGTTATTCTTCTCCCTTTTCTTCACCTCGCCTACCCCTCTCTGTAATCTACATCTACTTTCTCTCTTTTCTCACTCATTCTAAACTTTTCCCCTTCCCTCTCTCTTGATTTCTTTACTTTCTTTTACTCATCCTTTCCCCCCAAAGACATCCCCCACTCCTACCCTTCTCATGTTTCTTCCTCTTCCTTACACCCTTCCTCTCTGTTCCCCCCACACACCTCGTCTTTTTTGTCTTTTCTCCTGCCGGGCTGCCCCTCCCTCTTTCACTTCTTTGTCGTTTTTTTGTTATTAGTCATTCATTGTTGTTAATAAAGTCCGTACGCCACACCTCACACGCACGCACACATCTCTCTGTCTACACACACACACACACACGCACTACACACGCACGCACACATCTCTCTGTCTACACACACACACACACGCACTACACACGCACACATCTCTCTCTCTCTACACACACACAGTCACATGTACTGAGAGTCGCGCTCGCGCACCCAACAAAGATGTCTGCGCTGACATTGGACTTGAGTCGACGAACACGAGCCACGGAAAGTACGTCTCTTCCCAATCAAAATCTACACGACGACGATGATATATTTGATGAAGACGTGACAGACATGGATGTAGGCAAAAAGGAATGGTCACAAATGAATTGGAAGTTAACTCAGGTGAGGGAAAAAAACATACAAAACAAAAAGAATCCGGAAAAAAGTGTGTTATCTTCTAGTTTAGCGTTGTTACTTCGTAATGTCGTAAAGTAGTTTAGTTTCATAAACATATCGTTTACTGATCGGCAAATTTATTATTAGTGAATCGATTATAAAAAAAAACATACTCTTATGAAGATCATTTTTCAAATAAAAATTGATGACAATTTCATAGTGATTAGAATATTACTTGATTTTCGGTAGATTTTTTTTTTATTAGGCCCCGTTTACAATACAACACATTTACTTTTATGATGTTACAACGCTAAACTTAAAGATCACTAAAACTAGAGTTGGCTAAATTTTCTCGGTTGTTTGTGTTTTTTGTTGTTGTAAATTAAAAAATGTAAATAAAATAAGCAATCGAAGAAACCTTAATTAACTATATGTAACAATAATAATTTTGTGTTTATTTTTGATAATAAAAGTTTAAATTTTGTTTGTATACACCAACAACACCATTATTACACCAACAACAGTCACCCGCGTGTGTATCTTCTACAATAATCCGATTTCAGTTTTCTGTTTAGTTTATCCTTCTATTTAAATAAAAAAGTTAAATTTAAATTACAGATTAAAAATGTTTTATTTAAAACTTTTCAAAAAAATCATTTATTAATGAATTAAGTAGTTGATTATTAGCACTGTCCACTGTAACAAAAACTATGAAAGAGTAGTTTTATAAAGTTTTTGTCGAATAACTTCAAAAATATTTTTTTTTAAATTAATTTCTTTTTTCATACAGAATCCACAAAAATAAAATTTGTTTACCAATATTATTTTAATTCTCTAATCAATAAACAAGGAAAAATTATAGATTTTTTTGTGAAGAATTGAAACGACGACGACTGAGAACTTTTATTTTGTTATTTTTTTCTATTCCTTGATGAAAAAATGATTTCGAATTAATTTTTTTTATCAATAATGAATAAATACTTAAAATTCTTCATATGATTAAACAAAAAATACTTTATTTTTTTTTAAAGATGGAATTGTATTTAGTTGTCCAACCAAAAACGCACTCAAACCAAAACAATTTTTTCTTCCCTATGTTTGTTTTTTTTATATTCATTTTAAAGCTTTTTATTTCGAAATTCTATAACCTTTTTTGTTTTATTTTTCTGATTGATTCTATAAATTTTCAGATGCAGTCAACTTTTTTTAAAAAAATCCGATGTTTGTGTTTATGGTCATAAAATTTGTTGTTGAAACACCTTGCATGCGGCTGGGGAGTGGGGTCATGGCATCATGACTTTTGCATCGGTTTTACTAATTTGTTTCTTTCTCTACTGTTACAATAAAGAGTTTTTAAATGTTAACTAATTTCAATAGATTAATTTTTTGTTAAACTAGCTCACTACTTCACTTGTACTGGTGAGGTGTTCATAATAATTGAAATTGATTTAAAAACGGCCAGTCAAATGGATTTTTAAAATTGTTAATAGTACAAAAAAAAAATAAAATAAATAAAGACAATTAAATCTAATTGAAGAAGTAAAATAAAAACTTTGAATATATTTTTTTTAATTTCAAACTATTCAACTCAACTACTTTCAGTTTTGTTTACTATCATCACCAATAAGTTGTAAAAAGCTAAATAAAAAAATCAGTTTTCTGTCTGCAAGAAGTTACAAACTCTCTGTGTAAATTAAAGAATTAAATTAAATTTTCATTAAATCGTTAATTCAATCGACGATATTAAATAGTTAATTTTTGCTTGCCTTACCAATTAATTTCAGACGACGATCGTACCGTTTATAAATATTTTGATTGCTTTTTGCTTTATTTTCATCACACCCTCCTCCTTCTACTTAATTCTTCTTCAGATTTTGTCCAAAGAATGTTAGAAATTTGGTTTTTGTTGATGAAATTTTGTTGGTTGTGTTTTGGTTCTCTTTATCATGTGGTGGTGTGTGGTGTGAGGGTTGCCGGTTGCCCCCATGGCTGCAGCAAAGCACAGTTGTAAACAAGTGCACTCACTTGTGCATGTGCACAACCAACTGCACTATTGCCACTGAATGCACACCAAGCATTTCGTTTTTTTTAAGGATTTGAAATTTCAATTGAATTTAATGCCTTTAAAGAGACATCAATATTTCGGCCCTAAAAAGGTTTTCTAGAAGACTCTTTTAATAGAACGACTCGAGTGGGAGGGTGGAGTGAGTGTCAGTGAGTGAGTGGAGTTAATAATTTTGCTAATAACTCAGAGTTCAAACGTTTTTATCAAGTTTTAAAGCTTTTAATTTTGTCTTCTCATTTATTTACTTATTTATCACAAAGAATGAAACTAATGAATGATTGTTAGACTAATTAAGTTGATTATTATTTCATTAATGGAAAAGAAAGCTAAATTAGTAGAAGATTTTTATTGCCCCTCCCTCCTTCCCTCATCTGCAAGTGCTGCTCATTTCGTCGGTTATTATTTTTTTTTTTAAGTAGTAAATATTTTAAAATCTTTTTTTTCACTTCGTTGTTGACTAAAGACTTTCAAGAGAAAAGTTATAATTATTTAAAATTTATTTTTCTCGAATGTATCAACAAAACAACATCGACCGGTTTATGTCGATTTATTAACTTTTGAGTTTTGATTTGAATTGTTGTGACTAAATTGACTAATGAGTTGACTATATCAACCCCCTCTATAGGCTGCTAATTAGTAATTAGTAATAGTAATTGTATTTAATCCTTTGAACCCCAACTTATCAAAATTACCAAGTAGTCTCCCACTCCCACACTCAGAGCCGTTAGTCGTTATATTAGAGGAACATAAAGCCGAAATATTGATGTCTTCTAATGTCCTAAGTTGTCAGGGCCGATATATCGGTCTAGGGTCCAAAGGATTAAAAATTAAAGTACTTAGTTTATTAACTGGTCAATAAAAACAACCAACAAGCTTTTAATTCATTACATTTTCGGTCATTATTTTTTGAATTTGGTTTGTTTATAAAATCAAAACTTGTAAAAGTTATTTTTTGGCTGTTGTTTTTGTTTTGCTTGTTTCTTAAAAAAATCTGTCATTATTTTTTTGATTTAATATTTCTTACTAAAAAAAATCATTAAAACTGACGAAAAAAAAGAAGTAATTAATCAATATTTCTAAAAATGCAATTAATTTTTAATGATTTAATTACTGACAAAAAAGTGTTCGACAATTTAACACTCAAGTGTTGTGTTTTGCGAGTTAATGAATTAATTCTTTCGACCCTAAAGGGCTGATGATGTATCGGTTCTTTAGGGTTTAAAGGGTTAAACTTAAGTTTCTTTAAAGTTTCAAACAAAATCAGATCAAATACATTTTATTTTGTTACTGTCTTTAACTCTTGGGGTACTATCAAAATTACCAAGTAGTCACCCAGAGCCGTTATATTTACTGTAGGGTCAAAATGTCTCTTCTTTTGCCTTGTGTTATCAGGGCTGATATATCGGCTCTTTAGGGTTCAAAGGATTAAAGTTTGAAAAAAATTATTTCATTTTATTTGTTTTTTTTTTATTTACAGTCTAGACATTTTTTCATAACTTTTTAATACTTTTTAAAAAAAACTTTGAATAATAATTTTTTACGTTGTAAAATGAAGTGTTTTGAAAAAAAAAAAACAAAAAAAAAACTATAAAACATGTTTTTGGTTTTGGAATAAAAATGAAATGTTGTTGCAATGTTGGTTGAGGTTGCACCCACACCAACCACCGACCGACCGAGCGCGTGTTAAGAAAATGTTCCTATCCGTCCAGAGGCAGAACAATCATCATCCTCTCACCCACCCTTGCAAACATTTTTCTCTATTAGGGATAGGGGAACAACAATCATAATAATAAACCTCATCATCACGACGAGCAAAGGAGCAAGTGCTGCTCCTTCGCTCGTCGTGATGATGAGGTTTATGCGTCTTCGTTTCCTTTCTTTTGCTGTTTGTGATGATAGTGCTGCTGCTGCTGCTGTTGACTGCTTCTTCTTGCTTGTGTTGTTGTTGTTGTCTGTTGTTGTGTGCTGCCTGCCTGCATGCCAAACTTATGAATGTAAAATGGTTTCTGTTTTTTCTTTCTTTCTTCTTCCACTGGTCTTTTTTTTGTTTTGTTTTTAGACTCCCCTCCCCAATAATCACCCACAAATCCTATTTTGGTTAGATTCTTTTTTTCTTTCTTTTCTTTTCTTTGTTTTATTTCTCTCTCTTTTTTTGGTCCCCCTACCCAACTATTAAAACTAAGCCCCCCCCCCCGCTACTTAAATCTTAACTCTTTGAAGTATATGAAGAGTCGATATATCGGCCTGGAAACTTAAGGCAAAAAAAGACACACGGATATTGTCTCAATGGCTCTGATTGACTAATTAGTAATTTTGCTAAATCAGGATCCAAAGCCTTAAATGAAGAAGATCTTTTGAATGAAGTTTTTAAAAATTATTCTGCTATAGTGGAACATTTGAACAACAATATTAAACAAAAAAGGATGGAATTGAAATTCTTGGTTGATCTTTGTTTAAAAAACATTCTTTCATTGCATTCCATCGGGACATTTTTTTATGCATGAATTATTTCACATTTGGTTATTTGATGTGGTTTGATTTGGATGATCTCTCTTCTACACCCACCCACACACATTGCGTTTAATAATTGGTATTTCTTTGAAACAATTATTCAGAAGTTGGCTTAAGTAATATTATTATTTAATTTAAACATTTAAGGATCAAAAGAGACTCAATCAAGTTCAACTCCTCCCTGAATTTCCAGAGTTGCCATGGGACAACAAGGGACATTATTGATTTAAGGGACACATGCCATTATTTTTCCTTTGTTTTAGAAAATTCTTCGGATTTTTTTGGACACTAAAGAATCCAATCCATCCAAGATGAATATTTGTACAATTTTACTTCTTGATAATTATTTGCTTCGTTAATTGTTGATATTCATCATAAATTTCATTTTTTTAATTTTATTTATAAGCAATGAAGAATCAATCACATTGTTGGACTCTGACTTAATAAAATTACCAACTTGTCACTTAGAGCTGTTCTATTTAGTATCTTCTTTTGTCTTACGTCACCAGGACCAATTAGCTCTTTAGGGTCCAAAGGATAAAATAAACATCACCTCTTTCTCTTATTTTAATTATTCTCAAGTTTTAGCCTTTAATTTATCAAATTAGAATAATTTCATGTCTGTTTACACTTACAATGTATGTGTGATGGTGTACAGACATTTCATCACCTAACATTTAAACACACTACTGTTAATAATGGACATTTAAACACACTACTGTTAATAATGGACATTTAAACACACTACTGTTAATAATGGACATTTAAACACACTATTGTTAATAATGGACATTTAAACACACTACTGTTAATAATGGACATTTAAACACACTACTGTTAATAATGGATATGTAATCACTAGACAATCAGTTTTATCATCACCCAAAATTTTCAAGAGCACTAAAAAGTAATACTGTAAAAACATCAAACCCTATAGATTTTAATCTCTCATAAAAATAACCCCAAAATTGTCAAGTGCACTACAAATTTAATGCAATAGAAACATTATCACATGACATATAAATAAACTTATTTTTGATGTTTTTAAATTTTAAATTATTGTTTTTTTCTTGAGAGTGTGTTTAAGTGTCTCTGTGTCTGATGCTAAAGTGTCCACGTGATGAAAAATACGTGATTAAGTATCTATGATTAACGGTTGGGTGATTAAATATCCTACGATAAAATATCAATAAATCGTGACATGACAACTACATTCTTTAAGCCACACAAACATAATTAATCTTAATTTGGTTCATAAAATGAAACAACTTTAAACTCCATTAAAAGATTTTTGTTTCAAAAGAAAAAAAAATATTTATGAAAATTTCCTTAGTGTTTGGATTTAAAGAATGGAAATGATTTGGTTCTTATCATCTCGGATACAGTTTGATTTATTTTTTGTTTTTTACTAGTAACACATTTTTTTAGATCTCTTTCCAATTTAGTTTAATTATATTTAAGTGTATTAATTATTATTCAATAATTATTTTTTTTATTGCTCAAATGAATGATTTATAAGTTTTTTTTTAGTTAAAAAAAAGTGTCCCTTGCATTTAAGGAAAACAAAAAATAATATACAGAGTGGGCCAAAAGTCACATCGGGCTTTTAACCTTTAAGATCTTTTTTAACCTTTAAGATCTTTTTTATTGTTGTAGTT
>JAUZSX010314960.1:0-12023 GCA_034780655.1 Idiosepius hallami | reverse complement strand
AACAAAAATGTATATATATATATATATATATATATATATATATATATATATGTGTGTGTGTGTAGGGGGGAATAAACCCAAATGTTTCTATAACAATATCATTATCTTCCAGTTCTTTCAGTACATTCTTTTAACATTTATCTGGTTTTAAAAGACACTTAAAAAAATATCTAACTTTGTCTAATCTTAAAGAAAAATTGATCATAATAAATATATTAAAAGCAAAATAAAATTATAAAAATGCTATTTATTCATCAAACTAAAAGAAACTTTACACTAACATTAACAAGAGTGTTTTTATTTTCAATACACAAATATTATCATTCTGGTGAACTTCATTTTTAAGTAAATAGATATTGCAAAACTAGACAGTGCCCTCAGGCAACTTCAATCTCTCAATGCTTTAGGCAACACTATTATTAACAAAAATGTATTTGCTATTGAATATATAAACAAAATTGGAATATGATAAATTATTCATATAATAAATAATGGTAATGCCAAGAGGTCTGGGAAAATGATGGTCTTTAATTTCAGGAATAAATATCTTTGCTTTTGTTATTACTTGTCAAGTAATATTTCCAAAAAATTTATGAACTTTTGGGACAATGTAATATTTCTTTAAAACTATACATAAAAAATGTATATTATACAAACAATTAACAAATATAATGTTATTACTATTTAGGTTATTCAGACTTGGATTCAAAAAGTGACATTAAAGAAGGTTAAAGAGCATGTCAGCTTAAGATCCCAATCATGTCAACCTATAGAACCTTCATAAAATTACAAAAAGAAAAACCCTTGATACTCTAATGCTTGATGATTTCCTTAAATAGCTAACTTCATCCTAGAAATTCAGACAACCTATCTATGATATAAAATTAATAACTAATTATATGATATATATGTAATAATTAACTTAATGATTAATTAATGAATGAATTATAATTAATGAATATATTTATTCGTTTGAACTCTTGGGCTGTGGCAAACCCCCAGACTTTCACAGACCCATTGAAGTCATATGCTGATGGGATGTAAAGGCTTTTTCAAAAAGTTACCTTTTTGGTAAGTTTCAATTACTTTTAGAGTAATTTCTTTCTAAAATTAATTACAAATCTTAACATGAAAGATTAACAAAGAGATTTTTTTTTCTTTCGGCAATTGCAAAATGTCCATCTCATCTTGTCCTCTATCTTTGTATATTCGAGAAGAGAGAGAAACGCAAATGCCAATTTGCTGTGGATGTTGTTTTATGTACAAACTCGTTAGTTTTGAGTAGTGGTGAAAGCTTGGACTCTATAATACACAAGTTCAAATCTCAGCCAAAACCATATATATTATCAAGTTCTATAGATACCTGTAAATGATTAATTTTTCTATTCTTTATACTTTTGCAATTGTTTTTTTTTTTTTATTTTTTTGTTTAATATTGTCTTGTTTATCTTAATTATTATCATCTCCTGGTTTCTTACTTATTTTTGGCACTTGGCCAATCGATGATGAGAGAGAAAATTTGGCATTTATGGTCCTTCCTTCACTGAGCTAAGCAAGGACTTTTTAAGCACACTTGGCTCTTTATTAGTGTATGAACAAGTTCATCACTAAATCCATCTTTTTTTTCTTTACTTTCTTTTTCAATTTCTTATTCGTTTCCCCCCATTCCAACTTTTAGTTGTTCTAAAAAATTTTTTTTAAATTTTCAATTGATGAAGAATTTCTAAGCCAGAAAATATTCTAGGAGACTAATAAATTTCTATTATTATGTCAAAATGGTTAATAATTCTTTTGCTTCAGTGTTTTATGAAGCAGAAGAAAGTGAAATGGGAATAATTTTAAATTAAAAGTTGCAAATCAATAAGTTGAGAAGGAAATATTTAAATACGTTTCTATTTCGACTAGAATCATTCTTCATAAACCAATAAAAAAAAAATGTAGCATTGTTTTTTGTTGTATGTAAAATGGCAACTAAATTTACATGAAATCTTTTTAGATAGGACTCTACATTGCAAGTGAATTTTTCCAAGCCGTGACTAAAAATAATAAAACACTTATCCTTGGCAACTGTTAGATAATGCAAATAGGCTTATCCAGAACACATTTTGGATGATAATTTGTTTCTAGGTCTGAATATAGGAACTTTATAATAATTCAAAATTCATTATCTTACTTAATACTTATTGATTCTTAATAAAGTTATAAATAGGCCAATAGAAAAATAATTAGTGAAATTGTTTAAATATTTAAGAAAAAATCATTTGAAAAATAGAAAATACATTCTGACGATATGAAATAAAGATAATTAAAAAAAAAACAATGGAACACTCATATATTACAATTTGTTAGATGCTATGGCATTTGTGTTGACTAAAACCTTCTTTAGAGTGTACAGTTATAGATTCGCAGATTTATTAAATAACAATAATTTTGAAAATAATGATAACAGATATATATTAATCCATAGAGATAATGCGCCTTTATTTACAGTTAAATTGTTCTATATTCCTGGTAGAGCATGTGTAGAAAAAAAGCGTAGACACAGTTAATGACATTTGGTAACTGTCAGCTTCTCATGTGTTTATATATAAAAATGTTTTTTCAATTTATCTACAGCTCATGATATTAAATGATTCTAAAATTACTTCACACAATTTGCACTGACCATTATTGTTTTTACAATATGGTTACAGAATTTATTGGCATTAGAATTTTTTCATCTTTAGCAAGGAAATTGAAGTTTAATGAATAAACTATGATCTAAGTCATGACTACATCTTTTGATTATAACTCTTGTGAGGTTTTTAGTGACTTAAGAAAAATATTAGATAAATATATTTAATTAAGTATATGTATAGTACATATACAAAGGAAATATTTAAACAAATTATTTAAGTTAAAAATATATTTCAACAAAAATTAATTCATTTCTGAATCTATAAAAACTATTATTCAATCTCAATTTTTTCTGTCAGCAACTCCTTCTGGAGGTTGAAATCTCATGACCCCAAGATTTTGCGAAGCAATCCCATTTGGGGTAGGGACCCATTATTTAATGAACCCTGATTTAAATTTTCTTTCACCATCAAAATCTTATTATAAAGAATCATTGAGAAGATAATTTGAGTGTTAATTTTTTTTGATTATTGGCTACACTGACTGAAACATTGGGCAGATAACAATAATAAAGATAAGGACAATAATCTGAAAATACAATACACATATTAAAATCTGATTGGTCATTAAATGAAAGAGTGAAAGAGAAAACAAATCTCTTTTAGAATTGGTTCACTCAGTTGAATTGTATTTCTGAAAGTAATCAATTAAAAACGTTGGTTCTTTCCAAATATAACCAAGAAATAATTCTTGATTTGTTGATTGGAGCAATTTTGGTTCTGCTCTCTTTTTGGGAATAAAGTTAATAAATGTTGCTTTGGTTGCCAAAATCATTTAATGGTTCTCCTGTAAGCTTCTAGATGAAATAGTAATGTCAGCCACCATTATTTAAAACCAATCAAAAAGTATGTGATCTTTGGATAAACTTTTAACCTCATTTTGAATACAAAAGGTCAAAACTTTGTTGTTTTTATTAATTCTTAATTTCTTGGAGTAATAATGCTAGAAATGACTCCTCATCAAAGTGTTCGAGTTTGTATTGTGTTTGATCAAGAGGGCGAAAAGAAAATCAAGAATGACGATGCCCACAAATTTTGGTTTCCGGTGATCACTTGGACTAACGCAAACTCTCATCACTCCTATACAAATTACATATCCTGTCATATGTGTATAAATAAGCCATTTTTACGACTCAGCATTAGTTTGAAAAAGAGTTTTACAGACTGCATCAACTCCTGGCTAAATTCAATTGGATTTAATATTCAGTACTTCTTTTTTTATAATCAACTGTAGTTTTTTTGTTTTTAATAATTGATTTATTATTCTCTGTCTCTTTTTTTTTTTAATAGATTATAATCAATTATATGGATAAAGTAAAATTTGAAGCAAGATACTGGAATTTTAACAATAGAAATTAATGATAAGATGTAGGATACTTTTATAGAAAGATTATTCAAAAATAATATTTGCTTAAAAAACAAAAGTGAAACATAAAAATAAACAGGGATAATTAAATTTTTTAAAGAAATTAAGAAATTATCCCAGTTCTATTAATTCTAGGGGTTTATTTAACTTACCTTTTAAAATTTAGCTATGTATTTCTGTAATGGAAATATACTAAGTATTGACAACCTTGCTTGCTCAATTTGCTCGGTGATTTTTGTAATTCTTTGTTTTTTCTTTTAAAGAAAACAACTCTTGATTTTTAAAACTCAAAGATTATTTCAATAAACTGTGTTTTTTTTTAAAGTTTTATTGAAACTTCAATGGTCAATGTATGCTACACACTGTTTACAATATGGGCCCTTAATCCAATTTTTCAACTTTACCTCATAGCAGTTATTTACAATTATATTTCCAACTCATAAACAAATTGAATTTTTTCCAAAGGTCTAAATACCAATATTTAAAATTTCATGTCTCTAGACCAAAAAAATGGCAAAGTAATTTTGGAACGACCATTCCTCAGTCAAACAAAGTTACCTTTTTTTTTATAGAAAAGATTAGTAAAGATATATAAAGGTTGCAATAAAAATGAAAGCAAAAATGAACCACCACATAAGTCTATCACAACTCAAACAAGTTAATTGGTTTTTAAGACATTCTTATTATATTTATTTTTTTATTCTGATTTTCATGATAAAAATTCTCTTTAAAAAAATTACTATAAAATCCTTTGTCCTTAAATTATTCTAAATTAGATTAAAAAAGAAAATAGTCTATTAAGTTGTATGGGTATAATCCTACATGTTTTTAAGTTTTTCTGTTAGAGGTGAACGGTGGGATTCATTGCTGTTTGCATATACTCAGATATATTGCTGTCTGCATAGATATGTTTGTTTTATAAATAATTTTTTTTTTCATATTAAAAAACAAAGAAAGTTTCTTGTTCACTTTCAGAATTCTTGTTCCTGTTTGGTTCAATTCATCTTTTTCAGTAAGTTTCAGAATTTCAAACTAATGAATATCTATATACCATATCTTTTTAGTTTTTGCTTATTAACTCTCATCACCAGGATCATTTAATCAAATTTTTTAAAAATTTCTAACTTATTAACAATCTTCATCTTTAGATCGTTTAACTCCATTTACTTTGATCATTTAAAACTCCTTGCATCCAAATTGTTTAAAATCCTAAAATCCAGTTTATCGGAACGCTTGGGTAGAGTTCGTAATTTGTACATCTATTTTTCAGACTGTTAGCTTCATCTTTATCACTGTTGCCTTCATAACTTCATAACACTAACCCAAATAAAATCCTGCAATTCTTAAAAGAAACCAAACTATACTCTAAGATCTAAAATTCCCCCATTCAGTAAAAACAATCTACTCTGTTGATCAATATATATTTATATATATATATATATCCAAAACCCTATATAATAAAAAAGCTCCCCATATATTAATATCCAAAGAAGATTCAGCATTAAATGACCTAAAATGGTTGATATGCCGTTAAACAGATCAATCAATCAATAATCACTAGGTGTATGATAGGGGCTGTTGCCCTACCAGTTTATTAATGGGATTCTATAGAGTTTCTCAATCTATTTCACATGTGTTTGATCGATTCAGTAGAGTGTTAAGTGGGGATTAAAGATAGGTTGATATTTAAGCGGACCGACCTGGGTGATGTTTGCTTTAGCTCTGCCACTAGGAATAGACATATTTTTCTTGTTTTTCTCTAATTAGAAAATAATTAGTACAATAAAGACTGAGGTATGTGAAAGCTCCATATTTATTTTATTTATAACACAATCAGATGAGACATAGTTTTTTTTTTTTCTGAATTACAAAAGGCAATATTGATTTCTAATGAGTAACATATGTTTTTCTATCATAATATATTCTAGGAAATCTTTTATTTTTACTTTTATTTTTGTTTTTTAAAATTGTTTGATATAGGTCAGTTGAATGTAACAAAAGTTACTGCTTGTTGTTATTCTTTTTTTTATCATTTTGTGTTGAAGAATTTTGCTTTCTATAATCTTTTAGTGCAGATTTATGATCTAAGTTTGAAGCTTTTAATACCTTTGTGATTCACTGACTCTGTTCTTTATCAAAAAAAGAACTAGCAGTATAACCCGACACTGCCCACACAACTCAGTAAATTTTAGGTACAGCCAAACATACATACATACATACATAATAATTTTGGGTAATTTGTGCATTTTGCATTTAAAAACTAGCAGTATAACCCGACACTGCCCACACAACTCAGTAAATTTTAGGTACAGCCATACATACATACATACATACATACATACATACATACATACATACATGTATAATAATTTTGGGTAATTTGTCCATTTTGCATTTAAAAACTAGCAGTATAACCCGGCATTGGCCACACAACACAGTAAATTTTACATATATACATACATATATTTTTAGAATATTATATTAACTTGGTGAGCCCAAACCCATGTTTGGCAAAAGGTCATTTTACATGCTCTTACCCGAGCTTCTTACATTCGGTGTTACCCTTCACTGAGATGAGCTGCTCTCTCGAGTTAATGCGCCCCATCTTCAATAGTTTTGACTTGGATTTGAACTAGTGTATTATGATTCCAGATCCCAAGCTTTTACCAATGCTCCAACTTCGCTGCCCATACATATACATAACATGTCGGATGCAAGACAAATCCATATAATCCAAAGATATAGGAGTGTCATTAATCTACATGTTTGTTGAAGAAATATGAATCTATGTCACTTTGGAGGTCACTGTTGTTAAGTGTTTATAATAAGATATCCCAGGCTCAGAAAAATAAGTTCTGAAATGAATTCTCTTCTAAAAAGAAATAGTAAAGACAACATTCAAAGAGTTGAATAAATAACTGCAGCAAGCTATTATCAGAAATGAGACTTCCTGGAACTTGCTTTCTTTCGTTACACAATTATTCAGTTATTGTTGAAAGGAAACCTTTTCAGGAAGCTCTATAGTCTCTTTCACACTCACACTGGATATATATATATATATATATATATATATATGTCCGTGTCAACATTTAACTAATATATATATATATATATATAAATATATATACACTTCTTTTTTTCTTAGTGCAGTTTTTTTTTAATGTGTGTGTCTACTCTGCAATAGAGCACTATAGTTTTGTACTGATTGGCAAAAGTAGATGCTTTTCGTTGGAACAAAAATGAATTCGCAAATGTGGATTAATACTTCTTTTATTTTTGTTACTTATTCTCGATCACCTGATTATTCTTAGAAAAACATCAGACGTAGATAGAATTGACTTCTAAAGCAAAAAAAAAAGAAAAAAAGAAGAAAAAAAAAACAAAGAATCTTTTGACTGACGTGGGTGGAAATTTTTTTTAGGCACGCATCGTGCGAAAAAGGAAGGATTTAATTTGAATGATGTTTTGAAGACATTGGAAGTTGAAGATTTAGCCACGTCGGAAATGACATGTCGGCTAAGCTGAGAGATCAGAACAAAAGATAAAAAAAAAACAGTTTTAAAACCCTTTTCTGAACTTTTGCTTGGCCGTTGAGTAAAGAAAGTCCTTATTCTTACCTTCTATCATTTGTCATTGAGCACACATTTTTGGCAGATGCCATGAGTAATTACTTAAGGTAGATAGTAAATCTACATCCACAAGATAAAAAGGCTTTTTTTTTACTGTGATACTAGTCAATCACTAATATAATGGAAGAAGCAAGATTTGAGCCTAAAGTTTTTTTTTTTTTTATCAGTACAGGAGCTGATACAGCAAACCCTAGTAGGTGGTCTATCATTTAACTTGGTATTACCCTTCACCAGTGCTATGCTTAACCACTTAACGGCCCTGACGCAGAATGCACCTTGCAGCCCCTTTACCCTTAAAAAAGCAATCTGCCCCCCTCCTCAATATACTGGAGCCTTTGACTATATATACATACATATGCAAATATATATATAGACAGAGATGGGCAGAAAGAGATATGGATTGATAGATGTATATTTCAAGTGTGATAATGATTTTTTTTGATTAATCCTAACAATTAATTAATTTGGTAATTTTCTGCATCACAAAAGATCTGTGAAGCCTAGGAGCCTTGCGGCCCCTAGGGAGTTTGTGGCCCGCTGGCAATTGCTTGGTCGGCGGGGGCTCTAAGTATGGTCCTGCTCTTCCCACCACATTTCTTAGATAGCCTACCTGCTAAAACCTATAAAAATTTGATACTTAAAACTTTGTTAGAATGTGACTCACAACTGACCAAATAAAATGATTCAATTCATCAAAGAACTTTTGAAAAGTGTTTTAACCATAGTATAGCTCTAAATAGAAGGTAATTTTCATCCTTTGAATATCTAAGACAATACTTTCAACATACTGCAGTTTGGTAAATGTCAGCATATTTCCATTGTCCTGTGCTCTATCAATGATTTTTATAGTCTTTGATCAAAGTTTCTTGTATGTTGAATGGGGTGCAAGTTGCCTTTTTTTAGCATAAAGGGGCTGCAAGGCGCCTTCTCCATTGGGGCCGCCATGTGGCTAAGCATGGCATTGCCTGCACATTATAATGTATGTGTTAACTAGTTCAGACCATGAAACATAATTAAGCCAAATACATAGACCATCTGCTGCCCATCCTTTACACATGTCATTTAACTGTAAAAGATGTAAAAAAACACTCTTAGTTCACCTTGAGTGTTAGATTACCAATAGAAAACCCATAAAATCTTAAAGATCTAAATGTTTAATGTTGTGACGTTATAAGGGTTGGTGCATAATAATATTAGGATTCATAATATTAAAGTCATAGGGGCATTTTAACTACAGAGAGAATTGGGCAGTATGTGTAAGATTGCAAAAGTTCTTTGAGTTGCCTGATAATTTTACAGATGTTGTATAGCCTTGAGTGGCTTCTTCTTGTTGTCAGTTTCAGCTGGCTTCTTCCACAGATGTTCTTTCCAGGATTAATGGTGCCATTGTCTTCTTGAACATCTATAACATTTCAACTTTATTATAAGCTTATTTTCAAGTCAAAGAATTAATCAACTTCAAAATGGACTTATTTTCTAGTAAAAATATTAACTTTAAAATAGACTTATTTTTAAGTAAAAGAATTAATCAACTTCAAAATTATCTTTACACTTAGATGCGTTACTATCCAGAGTTAACTAGCCTCATCTGCCCAAAGTGGCTGAAAGTGAAAGTGATGGTTTTGACAGAGATTTGAACTCTTGAAATATGATTTCAGAGTTCAAGCCTTAACCACTGGGCCATCCTTGCTGTCCTAATTGGTTGTTAAAAGAATGACCTTAAAATATGACAGCAATGAACTCTTGTAATATGATTCCAGAGTTCAAGCTTTAACCACTGTGCCATCCTTGCTGTCCTAGTTGGTTGTTAAAAGAATGACCTTAAAATATGACAACAATGAAGATTTGAACTCTTGTAATATGATTCCAGAGTCCAAGCCTTAACCACTGGCCCAGTGGTTTTGGTTGTTAAAAGAATCACCTTAAAATAAGACAACAATGAAGAAAACTAATCATAAATTTTATTGTTATTGTTTATTTCATTTAAATTAATCCAAAATCAAAATAATCTGTAAAAACTTAATAAATCTATTTTAATGATTTTTTTTTTGTTTTTGTATTGCAGGTGAATGGAGTACATGCACTCATGCCTGGTGTGGCAGTGGAGGTGTTAAATCACGGACTTTACAATGTGTTGGAGGGTACGGCCAACCAGCAGATTTCAAGCATTGTGACTTCTCAATAAAACCAGAAACACACCGGGAGTGCTTTGCTCCGTGCACCCACCACAGAAATAAGCTCGAGTGGAACCTAGGACCTTGGGGAAAATGTATCTCATTTTCAAAATCCAATGATTGTAAAAAACAGTCCGGTCTTCAGAACAGATCCGTGACATGCATTTGGTTAGAGTCCAGGCATATAATGGAAGATGATGTCTGCGAATTCTTCATGAAGAAGCCAATAACAGAACGCAAGTGCCACGTCTCTTGCCCACAGGATTGCATTACGACAGAGTTTTCGGAATGGAGTTCATGTGATAAGTGTACATTTCTCAACAGGACAAGAACGAGAACCGTCGTGGTTCCCCCGTCCAAGGGCGGGAAACCTTGTCCGAACCTCTCGGAAATGGAACCTTGCCTGAATTGTCGGGGTTCTTATACATTTTCAGTTGGACCGTGGGGAAAGTGCAAAAAAATATATAGCAAGGATGTACATCACCTGGAAAAATTGCATCACTATATTGGATACCAAGAGAGGGAAATCACCTGTCTGGGGATCCATGGAAGAGTTGTTCCTCCAAAGTAAGTCCTTTTTTTTTTCTTTTTTTTCTTTGATCATTTTGTTGAAACTCACTGCTAAAAACTGACTCCCCAAATTGATGCCTAAAACTGACTCCCCAAATTGATGCCAAAAACTGACTCCCCAAATTGATGCCAAAAACTGACTCCCCAAATTGATGCCTAAAACTGACTCCCCAACCTGACACCCTAAATTGACTCCCCAAATTCACTCCCTAAATTGACTCCCCAAATTCACTCCCTAAATTGACTCCCCAAATTCACTCCCTAAACTGACTTCCCAAACTGTTTCCCCACCTATCTTACTGCTCCAACATTATGTTTCTGTCACTTGATGAAGACAGCTTAATCTAAAAAAGAAAAACTCGCTATGGCCCCTGTTGCCAATAATGTTACAATAATCCAAGCTTTTCACGTCTGGTTCAGTTTTGTTTCTCCCACTTCACATCCATTGTTAGGAAAATAAAAAAATCAAATTTTATTTTGCAAGTATTATTCGAAACTTTTGTCCTCATCCCTCATTGTTATTTGTTTCACAACGTTTCAACCAAATAAACCTTTAGTCTTCTTCAGGTATTATAAAGTGGTTCATATTGTTTTTGATCTATCCCCTTTTTTTATAGATCAAAAACAATATAAATTGCTTTATAATACCTGAAGAAGACCAATGGTTAATTTAGTCAAAACATAGTGAAAGAAATAACAACTAGGATGAGAATAATAGTCAGAATAATGCTTGTAAAATTGATCATACCCTATTTCAAGGATTGTGAAAAATCACAAAATCAATGTTTAAAAATATATATAAAAAAAAGATCTTGTTACCAAAGTAGAATTTCCTTTCTTATTGTCTGATAAAATAAAAATATTTGTGGAAATACAAAACATATAATTGTCTTAGTTTGTGTTTTGGCACCTGATTGGAAAAGATGGTTATGTTTTTCTTTGATTTTGTTTTTTTTTGTTTTTCCCTTGTGAATCGTCTCCAGTTTGTTTGAAGAATACAAAGAATAATCCTGTGCCAATTCTTTTAAAAAAAATTCTTTTCTTTTCTTTTTTTTTTGTTATTAAAACAAACAGAATTGGTATTCAATTCTTTTTTTATTAAAAACTTTTTTTTTTCTGGTCTAAAATATTAATTTGGCACTTCCATCTCTAATCGACTTCAAAAAGAGTGTCTGAATTTTTATAAAATACTTATCAATCAATATTTCATACAAAATTTATATTTATTCTAGAATAAAATCAATAAAATAAAATGGAGAACAAAACCTTTGTCATATTTTTGAATTTATCTGATGCTGAGCAAAAAACAATTTCAACTTTTTATCACCCAATTTAGCTTTTTCAAGCTACAGTAAAACCCCATACGTTATCAAACTTGGAGCTGGCGAGGTAGAAGGTTAGATGAGGTAGAAGAAAAGAATAAAGAAAACTTTTAATCAGGGTTTAAGGTTTACTGTGATAAATATTATTTAAGATTCACTTTATTTATGCATTATTTTATCAAGTTCTTCCTTTTGTACAGTAAAACCTTATATATTATCAAAATTGGGACTAGCGAGGGAGATGGATAGACTACATACACAAGAGTTAATAGAGAAAACTGAGGGTT
>JAUZSX010314949.1:0-12023 GCA_034780655.1 Idiosepius hallami | reverse complement strand
CATTAACTACTGACCACGCTCGACGTTGCTTAACTTCGGTGATCTGACGGGAACCGGTGTTTCAACGCGATATGACTATACATATATATATATATATATATATATATATATATATTGTTTTCATGATAATGAACAGACAGAACTGCCTTAAAAAACTATTAATCATTTCTCTTTACTTTGTTTTTGTCTAAATTTTTAGAATAAAATCTAGAAGAATAAATGTTGGTTGGTGAGAAAAGATAAAGTTCATTCATTCATTTCATTTCACAATTGCACAGTGATGTTGGATGTGGGATTGGTTTCTTTAAGAGAAGTAGCAGGGGCACCATGTGCAGGTTCGTTACTTGCCCTGGTACAAGTGTTACAGTACCTAGTATTCTTAAATGGACACCCATCTAACAACTGACCAGGCTCAATGTTGCTTAACTTTGGTGATCTAAATAAATAAAATCTTAAAGGTCGTGTGATGGATTTTTATTGTTTTTTTTTTTGTTTTTTTTTAAATATTTATATTTCGAGTTTTTACTTTATCTTCATGGAGAAGTCCACTTGGAACAGTAGATATGTAGACAGACTTAGGAATCCTGGTATGTGATTTTGAAACCTAGTCATTACCCTTAGGAAAGGTATGAATCCCCACATTCCCTCCAGCTTTGGATTAAATGGTACATATTGTGTTCTACAAAAAACTATGTCAACAATAAGAAATTTATCAAAAAAGGATTGTTCTCTGCATTAAATGGCCTAAAAAGGTTGATATGTCGTAAAACAAAATGGACTCCTCTTCAAGCTGGAAGTTTTGGCAGGATATGACTCGTTAAAAAGAATAGGTACATAAAAAACACATTATACAGCCTTTTTAGTCTTGGAGAAAATGACGTTGGCCTTGCACCCAAAGAGAATGTAACTTTAGTGGGTTCAGAGTGTAGCTTAGAGTCCCTTAAAATGGCTCTGGCTGCATGTTAAAAAAAAATGTAACTCATTTGGACTTAACATGCAGAACCATGTTTAGAGGATCCTAAGCTACACTCTGAACCCACTAGTTACATTCTTTTTGGGTGCAAGGCCAACACCATTTTTTCCCCCTGAATGTTGCTTGTATGTCATAAAAGATAGCCTTTCTTTATCTTTTATGACAAGAATGAATGGTGCTTCAGAAGAATTAAATCTATCAATATAAAAGGAAAGATGTTTGTGTGTGTGTGTTAGCTATGCACGGACACATTTTTTATCGGAGTTTCATGAAAATTCACACATTTGTTTCTTACACGCTCGAAATCTTAAAAACGAAATTTTACCCCGGAATTATGTACTGTTTTTCCAGAATATCGGTTTTTGTGAAAAGAGAGAAAAAAAGATAGAGAATTGTGAATTGTACAATTCTCTCTCTTTCTTTCTTTCTTTCTCTAATTCTTCATATTAAAACGTCATTTATTCTATGACGTTTAAATTCATTTTATTCAGTTTCCCTTCGAAAAATTAACACATGTGTATAACATATAGTAGAACACTTACGGCCAATATTTTAGCTAAAATCCTATTCGAAAGACACGGGCAACGCCGGGTTAAAGTTGCTAGTCCTTTAATAAATGGAAAATTCACAAAAAATGAAAAACGAAAAAAAAAATAAAAAAAAAAACAAGGGCAATTCAATGAAAAAAAAAATATCATTTAAAAATTTTATTAACATAAAAAATTAACCCGGGGGCAGTCAACGTGGGCCAGTGGATATGCAGTTGGACTTCGGAACTGCAGTACGCAGGTTCGAATCGAAGTTCTTCCGTCTGCGTTGACATGCCGACTAATACCCTTGGGAAAGGTATGAATCCCCATCTGCCCTCCAGCTATGGTCGACGAGGTCCAGTGGATAGGCAATCGGACTTCGGAACTGTAGTATGCAGGTTCAAATCCAAGTTGTTCCGTCTACATTAACATGTCGAGTAATACCCTTGGGAAAGGTATGAATCCCCACTTTCCCTCTAGCTATGGATTAAATAGTGCAACTTATGTTATTATAAAAGCTATGTGTGTTTAAAATAATGTTTATCAAGAGTTATTGTTCTCAGCATTAAAATGACCTAAAAAGGTTGATATGCCGTTAAACACAAAACAAACAAACAAACAATAAAACTAATCCTTTAGGAATCTTTTAGATGGAGGCTTTATTATATTCACTTGGGACAATGTTTATGCACTCGGACTTTATACGGTCAGGTCATGTTGGAGACACCTGTTCCCATCAGTTATGCAACGTCGAACCTGGTCAGTAGTTAGATTGGTGACCATTTGAGAATACCAGGTAGCGTATCTTGCACCGTATTTGATAAATTGTCCATTTAACATATTGTCAATTCAGTGAATTATTTGTTTAATAAAATGTCAATCTGGTGAATTATTATTTTTATATTTATTTTATTAGATAAATGGCTAATTTGACAAAATGTCAACTTGGTGAATTGTCCATGTGACCAAATGTCAATTTGGTGAGTTGTCTATTTGACAAAAAAAGTCAGTTTGGTAAATTGTCCATTTAACAAAACATCAATTTGGTGAGTTGTCAATTTGACAAAAAATGTCAATTTGGTGAGTTGTCCATTTGACAAAAAATGTCAACTTGTGAGTTGTCAATTTGACAAAAAATGTCAATTTGATAAATTGTTCATTTGACTAAATGTCAATTTGGTGAGTTGTCAATTTGACAAAAAATATCAATTTGGGGAATTGTCCATGTGACAAAATGTCAATTTGGTGAGTTGTCTATTTGAAAAAAAAAGTCAATTTGATAAATTGTCCATTTGACAAAATGTCAATTTGGTGAGTTGTCTATTTGACAAAACGTCAATTTGGTGAATTGTCTATTTGACAAAAAAAAAAAATTAAAAAAAAAATATGTCAATTTAGTGAATTTGGTCAGTTGTCTATTTGACCAAAAAAAAAAAATGTCAATTTGATAAATTTTCCATTTGACAAAACATCAATTTGGAGAGTTGTCAATTTGACAATCTAAAAAGTCATAAGAAAAGCTAAGAACTTTTTTATTTTGTAATTTTGGGAAAAAAAAGCTTTGTTTTTTCTTGGAGAAAAATCTATGAATATTCCATCCTTGAATTTTTTCTGATTTTTGATTCCTTGTTCAAAAGAATTTCTTTTTTTTTTTTCAGAGCTTTTGTGACAATGTATAATTCCATGTTAAGAAAAAAACAAATTCTACCTTTTTTTCTTGTTGTTGTTTTTTTTATTTCCATAAAAAATGTCAGAAATTTTTATCAATTTTGAAATTTTAATACAGGTATCTCTCGAGTTATGAATGAGTTCCGTCCCCGCGCTGCTGGCGACATAACCCGAATTTTCGTGTAACTTAGAATTAACCTTTTAATACCCCATAAATCGTTAAATAAATGCTCGATTCCTCTTTCTATACTTAATACAGGTGGTCCTTGTGTTACGAACGAGCTCTGTTCCTATGCGGGTGACGTAAGCTGAATTTCCATGTAACTCAGAATTAACCCTTTAATACCCCATAAGTCGGTAAATATATGTCCGATTCTTCTTATTATACTTAATATTATTTCAATAAAATAAATTAGAATAAAAAATAAGATGCTCTTTAATACCCCATTAATCGCTAAATAAATGTTCAATTCTGCTTATTATACTTAATATTATTTGAATAAAATAAATAAAAATAAGATACTGAGCAAAGATCAATGCATTTATAAAAGAAAACGTTCAAAAGAAGAATTGACTTTTTTTTAAAAAGAAAGGCTGTTTTTTTCTCAAAAAGTGACAAAAATTCAAGCGTTGTAATTTGAAACCACGTAAGTCGAGTCCATCATAAACCTGAGAACCGCCTGTCCTGTCATGAGAAAAAAAAAACAAACATAAGCAGCATTTAAGAGTAGCATTTTTAAACCCATCTCCCCTCCAGCTATGGATTAAATAGTGTAACTTGTGTTAAGAAAAACTATGAATGTAAAAAATTATTTTCAAAAGTAATTGTTCTAGGCATTAAAATGACCTAAAAGAGGTTGATATGCCATTAAAAAAACTATGTTAGTATAAATGTTTTAGGCATTAAAATGACTTAAAAAAGGTTGTAATGCCATTAAAAAACTGTTTGTATAAATGTTTTAGGCATTAAAATGACTTAAAAAAGGTTGATATGCCATTAAAAAAACTATGTGTGTATAAAATGTTTATACGAATTATTTTAGGCATTAAAATGACTTTGATATCCCTTAAAAAACTGTTAGTATAAAATGTTTATACAAATTATTTTAGGCATTAAAATGACTTAAAAAAGGTTGATATGCCATTAAAAAAACTGTTATCATAAAATGTTTATACAAATTATTTTAGGCATTAAAAATGACTTAAAAAAGGTTGATATGCCTTAAAAAAACTATGTGTGTATAAAATGTTTATAAGAATTAATTGTTCTAGGCATTAAAATAACCTTAAAAAAGGTTGATATGCCATTAAACTAAAACAAACAAACAAACAAACAAGTATATGTGAAATAATTGTTTATATAAGAAATTAGATATCTACATAAATAAAATAAATGATTTTAGACCAAATAAAAATTTTGGGTGTAATCATACAATGTATTTTTTTATTTTGTGTATAACGGCATATCAATCTTTTTAGGTCATTTTTTAAATATTTTTGAGTACATTTTTTTTCATATTTGTAAGTACATTTTTTGAGACACTGTAGGCTCCAGTATGTTAAGGGTTGGGGGCAAGTTGCCTTTTTTTTGTTAAAGGGGCCGAAAGGTGAATTCTGCGTCGAGGCTGCTAAGTGGCTAAGCACGGCACTATCACTCATCATTTGATTATGTGTGAAATATGATATCAATTACTAAAGAATAATTCTGATAAGAAATTATTTCATCCGGTTTGCTTACATCTATTATTGTTCCAGATGGCTAACTTATATTGATATCATATTTACTTGATAGAGCATTTTGGGCAGCAACGGTGGAGCATTGGTAAAAGCTCGGGCTCTGAGATCATGTTATGCGAGTTCAATTCCCAGTCAAAACCATAACTTACACTTTAGCAGCCTCGGGTAGATGGGGCTCGTTAACTCGGGAGAGCAGCTCATCTAGGTGATGGGTAACACCGAATTTAAAAAGCCCGGGTAAGAGCAACTTGGGTTGGAGCTCACCAAGTAAATATCATATTTACTTGGCAGCGCACCAAACCAAGTTAGGCACAAGGCCATTTTTACGTGCTCTATATAAACCTGAGGTCTGTTGTTCATGTAGCCCGTGGCAAATCACTTGCACTGGTTGTGTATTATCAGCAGTTCCAAAAAGTGTGGATGGTGCTACACAAGCCTTCACCACTCTAAACAAATTCCTGTGTGGTTGTCTGACAACCATACGTGGTTTGATGACCCTCATACGTCGAAATCGACGGAGAATCCATCATCATCCTCATCACTCTGGCAAGTTTTTCTCATGAATTAATAAACGATGATCATCGAACATAGTCCTGCTTCCGTCTCTTTTGTAAGGGGTTAATACTTTAGCGCCCAGCAATGGGTAAGGGGCGGGGAGAAAGAAACGCCAGAGGGAAACGATGGGTTATCCGGCTGATGAAGGTGAAGAAGCGGCAACCGAGTGTATAATTAACGCAACAAGGTAAGGAGACCCATTTGGCTGTGGGTCGAGAGCTTCCCCCGGCTAGAAGAACAACAACGTCCCCAAACTCAAGAAGTGGACCTTGTTGTGGAAGAACGCCTGTAAGTACTAAAAAACTAATCACTAACAGATTCTTATTATTCATTTTACACCCCGGCCCGGTTAAAAGAGTAGTTCCCAATTGTCCCCGCTATCTTACAAGGCCGTATTTCTGTAGTTTTTTTCTACTTTCAGTTTTTTAACCCTTATTTCATCTTTTTATTTTATTCTATCTATTTTTTGTTTTGTTATTCTTCTTCCAATTTCATCTTATTCGACCGGAGAGCTTATATACTATATTCCCTAAAGAAATATACGTAGTTCATTACCATGATTTTATACAAATTCATATAATCTATAGAGATAATGACCTTCGAGTTCGCACCCAACAGTATTATGTTCAGGAGAATTTGGGAATTTGTTTACTTACTTTTTTTTCCATCCTAGTGTAGGTCTCAGACTGAAAAATATTGAGTAATATAGAAATCGAAGCCTATTTCGGTAAACAAAGATTTACTACAAATCGCGTTGGAGACACCGCTTCCCGTCATATCAACGAAGTTAAGCAACGTCGAACCTGGTCATTAGTTAGATGAGTGACCAGGTGCTGTATCTTGAGCCGGGGTAGGAAATACTCAGGTTAGTGTCTGGGGTGCATTTAAACCATTGGGTACATGCAAACTTAGTCTTTTGTAAGACAGGCATATTCCCATGAAACTCAACACTGAATCATATTTCGTTGGTTGAGCCGGCTAGACCGGCAGAGGTCAGCATGCCGCACAACACACACCCAGTACGCCGCACACACACACACACACACACATACACATACACACACACATAGTACGCCACACACACACAGTAAACCACACACACACACACCAACCCACACAAGCGCAACGACACCCGCGAAAATAGAGCGTTTCTAATCATGGCGGTTCCTTTTTGCGCGATTCAAACGTACAAGCAGCCACGTGCGCGCAGCAATGATGTTATAACGCGTAATCAGCAGCAGTCGTAATTCTTGGTGATAGGCGAGGGCGGCGAGGAGGATCGGGGGAACGGCTGACGGAGACACAAGGTCGGTTCTTAGAAGGCGGAAGTGCTTGTTAAGAGGAAATAGTGAACGATTGAGAAGGCAAAAAGAAAAAAAAAATGAAAAAAAACTCTTAAGTTCAGAGATGAAGAGGAGGAAGAGCTACAAGCAAATATTCACACTCTCTCTTTCCCTATCTCTCTCTATTTCTCTCTCTCTCTCTCTCTCTTTGTCTGTCTTTCTGTCTGTCTTTCTCAGTTTATCTCTGTCTCTTTTTTTCTAATAAAATCTTTTTCTCTCGCTCTCTCTTTTTCCGTGTGTGCCTTTCTCAGCCTTTCTCTGTCTCTTTTTTCTAACATATTCTCTCTCTCTCTCTCTGTCTGTCGCTCTCTGTCTCTCTCTCTCTCTCTGTCTCTCTCTCTCTCTGTCTTCCTCTGTGTGTGCCTTTCTCAGCATTTCTCTGTCTCTTTTTTTCTAATAAAATCTTTTTCTCTCGCTCTCTCTTTCTTCGTGTGTGCCTTTCTCAGCCTTTCTCTGTCTCTTTTTTCTAACAGAATCATTCTCTCTCTCTCTCTCTCGCTCTCTCTCTCTCTCTCTCTCTCTCTGCCTTCCTCTCCGTGTGTCTTTATCAGCCTTTCTCTGTCTCATTTTTTTCTAACAAAATCATTTTCTCTCTCTCTCTCTGTCTTTCTCTTTGTGTGTCTTTCTTAGACTTTCTCTGTCTCCTTTTTCTAACACAATCTTTCTTTTTCTCTCTCTCTCTCTCTGTCTTCCACTCTATGTGTCTTTCCGTGCCTTTCTATCACTTATTTTCTAACATAATCTTACTATCTCTTTCTGCCGGTGTGTCTTTCTCTCTCTTTTTCATTCTCTCCCTGTCTTTCTCCGTGTGTGTGTCTCTAGCGTTTAAAATATTAATATTTGTGCTCGTCATTAAATGATAAAAATATTTGATATGTCGTAAAAAGAAACAAAATAATGTGTGCAACAGCCCATCTATCTATCTATCTATCTATCTATCTATCTATCTATCTATCTATCTATCTATCTATCTATCTATCTATCTATCTGTCTGTCTGCCTGTGTGTCTGTCTATCTATCTATCTATCTATCTATCTATCTATCTATATGTCTGTCTGTCTGTCCGTCTAACCATGTATATTATATTTACTTGGTCGAGCACGAACCCAAGTTAGGCTCAAATCCATTTTTATGTGCTCTATATACCTATGCTTTTTTCATTTAGTTTGCCCTTCACCTAGATGAGTTGCTCTCCCGAATTAACCAGCCCCATCTGCCCGAGGCCCCTAAAGGTAAATATGATGGTTTTGATTCGTATTTGAACTCGCGTACTACTGTCTAACTATATATATGTATCTATCTTAATATCTATTTCTCTGTCTCATCCTACCCATTTATCTATCTACCTATCTCTTATGGGAGTTTGTTGTAGACACTTTCCTTCTATAAGGAATGTGTTTGTTCTGTATGTTGTGAGTTTTTCTTTCATAATTATCGACAGCCCCTTGACGTGTTGACTCGCTACGTTTTGTTGGAGGAAGTTGTTACTCGTCTTGGTGTTGTTCTCAACTTTATTAGAATTTGAACAGAAAGTCAAGACACGAAGATTGGTGGTAGTTCGAAAAATGTTTAATCCGTGAATGTATTACGATTCCAAAGTCAAACTGTCTATTGACGGTCTATTCTAAAATCTTAACGAAAATAAAATAAAATAAAACCCAAAAATTCGGTCATTACCGGAATTGAAACAGACGCTAAAAAAACAACAACAACAAAAAAACACACACACACAAACGAAATATGGCACCCTAAAAGAAAAACAAAAACAAAAAAATATAATTTGTTTGTCAAAACAACAACAAGAAAAACAACAGCATCAGCAGCAGCCACAACAACAAGAACAACTCCTCTCCGTCTCACCGACCAACAGTGCTAAAGAAATGTCCCCGATTAGAGTTATCCCGTAGGGTAAGGACTGGGAATCTCAGAGTGTTCTGAGATTGCGAAAACTATAACAACAGGAAGAATGATCCAAGCTTAAATGGGTGAGAAGAGGTCTTCCTGCTCAACAACAACAATTGCAACAGCACGCATTTTAACCTAATTTCTACCTTGACGACCTGATGCCATGCATTGTGTCGAAACCTGGGTCGTAGACAAACATATAAGATAATATATATTATGTCTCTATTTAATAATGTTGTGCATTCTGGTTTGGAATACAACATATAGTAGACAGTAGACTTCCTCACCAGTGATAATATTGAGAACTTTTGAATAAAAAAAATCACAGCTATGATTTGATGGCAAATAATCCCCCCAAAATTAGAAATAAGATTATTTCATTAATTATTGAAAAATTGTTTCAACAATCTTTACTAGCTATTCTTCAACAAGGAACCAATTGTTCAGATGAATTTTTCCTGTTTTAAATTACCTTAAATATTTATATATACAAAATAACCAAGGCCTCTTTTTTTTCTTCTGGGTTCTTCTACTTTTATTTATTACAACAAATATTACCCGGCCTTACTCGGTGGTTGGTTTGTTGCTCTTTTTCTGCTCATTTTTATGTTTTCTGTAAGAAAACTGCCGTAATTTTTTTAAGCCAAAGATTAATTTAATAAGCTACGGTTAAATTGACACCCTTATGACCAACGTAGTTCACTCTACGGTTCCAGGACAACCCAATAATGAAGATATATAAGATTTCCTTTTTTTTCGTGTTATTTGATTTCTTTTTACGTCTCTGTGGTTTCAAAGAAATTCAAGAAATTAGTTTCTTCGGCACTTTTTGAAGAGAACCCCAATTTCTCCCTTTTATTTACTCGTAACAAATAGCAAATAAGAAAGAGAAAAATAAACAGTCTATGTTTTTGTTAAAAACTAATTTGATATTATATAATCTACTTATTCCAAGACTAGCAGCTGAGTCCGGCGTTGCTCGAGAAAATCAGAAATTTATATAATCTTTTTTAAAGTAGATTAAAGTATAATTTTAATTTTTTTTTTAAAGAATGGAAGGCAAAATAACGTTAGAGAAAAGAAAAAGAAAAAAGATTTTAAAAAATATTAAGAAAATAAAAAAAAAACAGATTAATAGAATAAAAATAGAAAAGTGTTTGTATTAGAAATAATAAACAAAAAACAAGAAAAACGAGGAAAAAAAGAAAAAGAAAAAAATTGTCTAAAGAAATAAAGAAGAAGAAAGTTGGGCATAAATGAATTAAAACAATGAAAATAAAAAGGAGGTTAAAAGAAAATAAATTAATAAGGGGAAAGAAAGTTAAAAAGAATGAATTCAGAGACAAAAAATTAAATAAAGAAAGAAAAAAAACAATTAAAAAATTAGAAACAGATTACTGCAATAAAGACAGAAATGTAAAAAGGTGAAAAAGAAAATATAAGAGAAAGAAAAAAATTGAAAAAGAAAAGACGGAAAAGAATGAAAAAAAAAAGAAAAATGTTTATTAAAGAGATAAAAAAGACCAGCGGTGGTAAGTCAAACCGCCCATTTGCCAAAAGGTCCAATTTGCCATATCACCCATTCCAATTTCGCCCATTGAAAATAATGTCCAATTTTTTAACGTCCAAATAACCCCCCTCCCTAAAAAAAAAAAAAAAAATGTCCAAATTAAAACATTGCTACTTCAAAAATAAATTGTTAACCCTCTTGAAAAACCCAATAATCATTCATCTATTTAATTAACTTATTAATTTGATTAACAAAATAGGATTTTTCATCTATGAACGATTTTGCATAATTGAGCAATATTTCGTGGACTTTAGAAAAAAAAAATGGACATTATTATTGAAGCACAAAAAAATGGGTCTTATGGCCAATTGGACCTTTTTGCAAATGGGCTATTTGGCATGAAATCAGACCTATATTAAAAAAAAATAAAATGAGAAGAAAGTAAATACAGAAAAGCGAATAGGGGATTAGAAAAAAAGAAAGAAAGAAAGAAAGAAAGAAAGGAAAGAATAGAATGAATTTTTTTTTCAAAAAGGACGGGAAAAAAACAAGTTCGAAACAAATGAACAAGAAATAGAAAAAGCAAAATAGAGATTAGAGAAAACAAATTGAAAACACTCACAAAAGAAAAAGGAAGAAAAAAATAAGTTCCAACGGAAGATAGAATATAGAAAAAAATTAAAAAGAAAGGAAAGAAGATAGTAAGAAGAAAAAGAAGAAAAAAAGAAGAAACTAGAATGAAAAAATCAAAACCCATTAATTGTATTAAGACAAAGAAAATAAAAAATATAGATAAAAAATAGACGAATATTTTTTTTAAAAAGAAAGAAAACAAAGAAAGTTAAAAGGAAAATAAAAAGAAATTTAAAAAGAAAGGAAGGAAAGAATGAATGAAAATATACAAGAAAGGAAGGAAAGAGTGAATGAAAATATACAAAAAAGTCAAAATGAAAGAAAAGAAATAAGAAAGACAATTAAAAAAGAGGAAGGTTAAAGTATAGAATTCAAAGAAGGAAGTTAATAAAAAATAAGGAAAGAAAAAAGTCCAAATGAAAGAAAAAAAAAAAAAGAAATTGAAAAGAAAGAGATGAAATCTAAATAAAATAAAAATAAATGGAAGTCAAAAAGAAAGAAAGACGAAAAAAAATATTGTGTTTGAGAAAGAAAAGAAAGAAAACAAGTAAAAACAAGAAAAAAGTAAAAAAAAAGAATAAAAAGGAATAAGAGAGTTCGAAAGAAAGAAAGAGAAGAAAGTCAAAAGAAAAAAGGGATTTGTCAGAAAAAGGGAAGAACAAAGTAAAAATAAAAGAATAGTGAAAAGGAAAAAGATTGAGAAAAAGGAAAGGGCAAGAATGAAAGGAAAGAAAAGAAAAGAAAAGAAATACATTTAAAATGAAATTAAGGTTAAAAGAAAATACGAAAAAAAATATTCAAGTAAGAGAGAAAAAGAAAGAAATAAAAAAGAAGAAAGATAAAATGAATGAGAGAGTAGAAGATTAGAATGATTAAAATTAGAAGATTAAAATGAATGAAAAAAAGTGGATGTTTATGAGAAAAGAAAGAAAGAAAAAAAGAAAGTTAGAATGAATGAAAAAAAAGATGAATGTTTATGAGAAAAGAAAGAAAGAAAAAAAGAAAGTTAGAATGAATGAAAAAAAAGATGAATGTTTATGAGAAAAGAAAGAAAGAAAAAAAGAAAGTTAGAATGAATGAAAAAAAAGATGAATGTTTATGAGAAAAGAAAGAAAGAAAAAAAGAAAGTTAGAATGAATGAAAAAAAAGATGAATGTTTATGAGAAAAG
>JAUZSX010314917.1:0-12025 GCA_034780655.1 Idiosepius hallami | reverse complement strand
ATAACTAAGGAAAATTAAATTTTGTAAATGTGAAAACGGAAAAAAACGGAATTTACTAAAAGTTGAAACGGAATCAATGAAAATTTGAAACGGAAAATTGGGGTCCCTACTAAAAATATAAGCAAGATTTCAAAAGAGTGTACAGACTTTTCATCACTCAACTATTAATCCCAGGATATTAATCACTAGATTTTTTAATCACATTTTTTTGTTAATCACGGGGATGCTTGATCACTCTGAAAATTTTAATCACTTGGGGATTTCTGAAAGCGTTTGAACAGTGTTATACCAGATATTTTTACTCTAAAAAAGATGTTTTTCACCACTTTATTTTTTAAATATTTGATGATTCTTTATATGTATCTACCCATTTTTGCAAGTAAACCCAAAATTGTCAAAAGGTCCTAAAAAATTTTGGGGTGATTAAGTATGAAAAAAACCATGTGATTAAATTCCAATGAATAATAGTTGGTTATGAAACGTCAGGTGATGAAAAGCCAGTAAACCTAAATAAAAAATTCATTATAGCTTATCAACTTCAATTTCATTTCAAATTTGAGGGTTCTACAGACAAGTTTACCTTTAGTTGACCTTTTGACAACTAAATATTTTTAGTTACTACATAAATAGAAAAGTTACTAACCAAATCCATAAAATGTTTTTCATTGTTATGAATAAACCAATAATTGAAAACTTAATTACTGAATAAGAAACTATAATCTTTTTCACTTTCAACTACTTTTTCTTCTGCATAAAATTTTTTTGAATTTCTTTAGACATTTTTAAACAGCCTTTTACAAAAAAAAAATAAGAGTATTTTGTTCTATTTTCCTATTTAACCATTTATTCTTTAAATAATTTGCTTTATTTTTTTTTAAATTATGGTTGAAAATATATTTTTTACTTAGTATTTGAAAGAGTAAGTGAAAAAAAAACAGTCGCTAAAAGATTAGGGTTTTGTTATTTTTAGTCACCACTTGGAAAAAACAGTTACACATGCAAGTGTTTGACTAGCAACATAGAGCCATGAAGTTTTTTTTCTCCTTTATAAAAGTAAAATAATACTTGGGAAAATATTTGGTTTTAATATTGCATTAATACATTTAAGAAGTGAATAAAAAAAAGCAAATTCCATTCTAATCCTACCTCTTCAAAAGAGGTTTTCTATTTTTCAAGAATATAAATATGAGAAATATGAAACAAAAGCCTTAACCTTAATTCTTATGTTAGCATATGATCATACCATTTGTAGATTCTAAAAAAACAAAAAAAAACTTTTAACTTGTTTAAACCTGGATGTAAAAATAGAGCAATATGTTCCTATGTTATGTAAATAGGACTGTTATATGCTTTTATTAAAGAATATTCTTGTCACAGCCCTAATAACTAGAGATGTGATAAGAATATTCTTTAATAAATGCATATTGTTAAAACTCAATTATTTTGTATTACTAATAATCTAAAAATATAACCAGAAGAATATATTAGAACTTTATTATTATTTTTATTAGTTGACAACCCACGCCAAACTTCCCTATCAAGCATTGCTGTCCCTAGGTCCTCACTTCTGATACCTACATCCCTGGAAATGACATCAGGAAATGACACTTTTCAATCTCTCGAATTATCAATATGTAGATCCATAGAAGAGATGAGATTAGATTAGATTAGCTTAGTTTTAGCACGGTAGCAATGGCCAGCAAATTGTACTCTTCAAGAGTGGGATTGCCATAAATATCTTTAGATTGATGGATGTTTTTTTCAAAAGAGAGACTTTGCACTCTCATTAAAAAGGCGAGTGTAGGTTCCATCATGTCTCCTCTTTAATTTCCTAGAAAGAGTCAATATTTCTGAGAAAATTATAAATATATTCAAACTATTTCCGTAGCTTTCCAAGAAAAATGACTATTTAATTTTGGTACATTTAGTTTGGTTATAGACATGTATGAAGAAATTTCATTTAGTTGATTTAAACTAATGAATTGAAATTCATTAGATATTCCGCAATGTACATCTGTCATCATGATTTGCATTGAAGGATCATCATAATTCTACTCATAATTTGATGAATTGTAGTCGATTACATACAAACATTTTTTTTATTTGTAAACTTTAAGCTGTTGCATGTTTTGTTAATTTCTAAATTCTTACTTTAGGGGATTTTCCTGGAATTTTACCAACTTGGGCAAATTATTTGTTATCTCATAACTACGCCTGTGATAATAGAATGCTTTTATTAAAGATTATTCTTACCAAAGATTTGACTATTTTGCAATTCTACCATTTCTTTAAATTCTTTACTTTATAAATAGGGATGTGATAATATACTTTTAGTAAAGATTATTCTTGTGTCACAGACCTTACTAGTTTTGCAATTTTACCATTTCTTTTAATTCTTGGCTTAGGGCAGTGATAATATGCCTTTATTAAAAGATAATTCTTGTCACAGACTTCATTATTTTATGAGTTTACCATTTCTTTTAATTTCTTATTAGAAGGGCTGTGAAAACACTTTTATAATTAAAAATATTCTGTCTCCACCCTAGTAACTAGGAATATGAAAAGCATATTATTTATTAAAAGAATATTTTTACAGCCTTACTCATAACTTAATACCAAATGCATGTTTCTTGGAAAAGTTACAGAAATAGCTATAATATGTTTCGCTGGTTATATTTTTTAAATTATTAATGATACAAATTAAATGGATTGTTAAATTGATTTTAAATCATCTTTTAAAGATTAAAATCACATAGATGAATATATTTGTTGAGTTTTACATTTAGGTATACTCCTAGATTAATGTGATTGGTTGTAAAATAAATGGAAATATTTGTTAGATTTTCTTCCAGCATTATAATCTTTTTCAACTTAAAGGTTTACGTTTAAAACAAATTAAATGCTAATAAGAATTATTCCAAAATGTATCTTAACTACAGCTTGAAAATAACCAAGTTGAAAAGTTAATAATTAAAAAATAAAAATAATCAAAAATTAAGAAAAAAGTGAAATTAGAAAAAAATCTTGAGGCTAAATTGCTGTAAAAAATGGCTAGATTATTCAAATTTGCCATAAAAAGACCAGTGTGGCAGGCAATCCTGCAAGTATTCTGGCAAGAGGCTACAAGTCAAGAATTTTCTTTTAACAAAGAAATCATGAAGACCAAGCAACCAATATGAAATTCTAAATATAAACAAACTTGCCACTACTTGTGTTATTTTAGTCCAACAACTTGAAGCCAGGTAAGAAGAAAGCAGATAAGTTCAAGATGGGAAAATAGATACATTTTAAAACTTGTAGGTTATAGAACAGACAGGTGCACTGACCTAGAAGAACACTAAAAAAGAATATGATCATAGGAGCAAGTTTTCAATTGAATGCATCAAAAAGGCGCCTCATAGAAACTAGGTTTTTTGTTGTTATTAATTTTTGTATACTTTTTTGACCTGCACCTATATCTATAAATTAATATTTTTACTTCTTTGAACATATATATAAAATGTCTGTCTGCTTGACGAATGACCTTCAGTAACCAAATTAGGTTTAAATCAACCATAAGAGTGAATGAAGGTCAATGTATTGAAGCATCAAAGAACATCAAAACTTTCATTATTTTATTTAAGAAACATATCTAAAATCAATGCCTAACTTCAAAGGCAAAAAAATAATATCAACAAGGATTTACATGTTTAAAATAAATCAAATAGTTTCATATTTTAATAATCTATAATTCATGAAAATGGTTTTAGCAAATCAATTATAATAACAAGCAGTTGCCATGATAATTTCCACTTAATGCCTCTCTATCTCTCTCCCCTACAACCCTGTGGATGAACTATTCCCACTTTGCACTCGATATCCCTCTTGCTAAATTCTTATTCTTACTTTATAACTAAGGGCTAGGATTTCAGGAAGTTAGCACTCTACAGGGCTCGACATTGCCTGTTAACAGAAACACATTTGTTAGTGATTTTGCCAAGTGGTGAATAAAACAAAGTGAAATAACATTTCATGTGTTTGGCTAGTAACTTTTCTATTTGGCTTGTATATCAAAATATTTTGTTATTAAAGAACAAGTAAAGGTAAATTTGTCCATAGAGCCTTGCCCAATATCAACAAATTAGTTATTAGAAATAATTGAGGTTTTGTTTGTGACAATTCTAAAATTATATGCAAATTCATTTCTTTCATTTGACAAAATGTCAACAATAGAAATTTGTTTGGTTTGGTGGAGTTTAACGACCTGTCAACCTTTTCTGGTTATTTAATGTCTCATAGGTTTTAGAGAGTATTTTGTCTGTTTGTTTATTTAATATTATTTCTATTGTTTTGGGATATTTGGTTAAGTTGAAAGCCATTTTTTTTTCTTTTGGTGAAGAATGATTTCTGTAGAGATAAATTCGGTTCTGCAGTATTCAGGCTGTTTTGATTTTGGTACTTTTAAACTAATATTGTTGTTTTAATCTTTGTTTGGATGTTCTGGGTTGGGCTTGGTGGTTTATATTTTAGAGATTAGGTTTATTTCCTTAAGAAAGGATGTTTTTTCATTTGGGTTTGTTTTGTTGAAGAGGTTCAATAGGTTAGATGCGTGGGAGTATTTATTTCGATCAAAATATCATACACAGATCATTGAAATAAGTAAAAAAATTTTTAGGAGTTTATAAAAGGCGGCAAATGAACGTAAGAAAAACAAGTGAAGCATGCATGGTCCCCTGTGAGTTTAAGGTGAATGGAGCATATTAATAGGCTACTTTTTTTTTTAGAGCTTTAGAAATGAATTAAGTATTTTAAAAAAAAGCATTAGAAATTAATTTAGTTTAAAAAAGGGTTAACAGTTTTCTTAAATGATTACCTAAGTGGCAAGTGAGCAGCATCAGCAAGACCAGGCAATACTTCTAGTTACCTATATATATAAGTATTGATACATAAAGCATGAACATTTTTTTTCAATTGATATTTGAGTTTTTGTCTCAGCATATGTAAAAAAAAAAATTATCAAATTTGAATAAATAATCCATTTCTTTTTTTTCAAAACTATAAAAGCATCATTCGTTTGTGTTTTACAGCATGTCAACCTTTTTAGGTCATTTAATGCCAAGATTAATCACTTCTAAGAATTGGTTCTTTTTATCTATTCATTTCTTTAAAATAACATAATATTCACTATTTAGTCCATAGCTGGAGGGAGTGTGGAGATTCATTCATTTCCCAAAGGTATTAGTCCAAATGTGAACGTAAACGGAATGACTAGGATTTGAACTCACATTTTACGATTCCAAAGTCAGACTGCTTATCCAATGTCCCAACTGGACTTAGTGATGATGCTGGGTTTTTTGTGAAACTGAACAGATTTCAAGCAAGCAAATTAATATATAGAAGATGTCTAACTCGTGCTGACCTTGTAGTCAGAACACTTAATGGTGCTTTCGTTAAAATGGTTGAGGACTATGTCTATCTTGGCTATATCAATCTCTGAATCAGAGAAAAACTTCAACACCTGGAAAGCTTTAGGCTACACAGTCGGCATGAAGATTTCTATCTTGATGTTTTATGGCAGCAGTGATGTGCAAATTTTGTGAATCCATACACAAAATTTGGACATCACAGCTGCCAAAAAACATCAAGATAGAAATCTTCAGGGTGACCGTTTAGCCAATTCTACTGTATGGCCCAGAAACATGGATACTTTCAAAGAAACTGAGGAGACTTGATGGAATCTACACCTGCGTTTTAATCAAAGTGCAAAGTCTCTCATTGAAAATGCATCCATCGATATCAGATATCTATAGGCAATCGGCCCTGTGTTTCTACACTGGTAAGAACTCAAAGAGTGCTATTTGCTGGACATCGCTACCCCGCTGAAACTGAGGTAGCCTGTCATCTTTTAAATGAAAACCACGTTCAGGTAACCCAAGAGCTAGAAAACTTTTTTTCTTGATGTCAACTCAAAGGTGAGAACTGAGAGAGGACTGTGCTTGATAGGGAAGTATGGCATGGGTTAGTGAGGTGATAAGGTATTAGTGTATTTTCGCACACATGAGTGTTCATATGCAGTTTGAATTAACTATCACTAAATATGGCACCCATGGGTGTTAATATGCAGTTTGAACTATCACTAAATATTGCACCCATTGGTGTTAATATGCAGTTTGAACTATCACTAAATATGGCACCCATGGGTGTTAAAATTCAGTATTACCGGTGATTATAACTACGATCAACTAATGATGATGATAATAGAAGATATTCTTAGAAAAAAAAAAAAAAAAAAAATCATATTTTGCATTGAATTTCATCAAAATTTAGCCAAGTATGGAAGAAAAAAAAATTTGGGGTGTAAATCTTTTTTCTAGAATAAAACTGTTCAAATCCTCTTAGATTGGTAACATGTTTTGTGTCCTGTTCTATTCACTTCAATCCACTTAAAAAGAAAACATGCACAGGACAATAAAAACACAAATGTAAATGTTTACACAAGATTAGAATAAACAACGGCTGCTACACAAAGTTTGCATAATAGATTTTTTTTAAGTTATGATTGTCACAATTTTTTTTTATTCTTTAGAAAATCATAAATAATAATACAATGCCTCCTGCTCTTGTGTATCAGTATTCATTCAGTCTTTTTTGTATAAATTAAGTTTACATGCACTCACTAAATTAAATAAAAGGTGAAAAAGTTAGTTTTTAAAGTCATTTCTCAGTCATGGGTCTCTTATTGGCGAATGATTCTTTCATGTGTTTTTCTAAAATTAATAAAACATTTATCTTTGTTTTTTTTACTGACAATCTTTCAAATACTGAGTGAAAAATTACTTTTCAACCATTTTTTTTTTTAAATTAAAATGAGTCAAATCAAATTATTTAAACAATGAAAGGTTTAATAGAATAGATATTAGAATATACTATTCTTTTTTAACAAGGCTGTTTAAAGAAGTCTAAAGAAATTTAACAAATTTTTATCCAGAAAATAAAAATTACAAAGCAGCAGACTTACTTATAGATTTGTTTTTTTCAAGAATATTGTTGTTTTCGATTCAGAATAAAGCTACAATAATATTGTCAATCGGTGAAATCTTTTAGCCTTTTTGACATAAGGCCCACAAGGCAGTGATGTTTCTCTGGGCTTTTGTAATCAAGTGTTACCCCACAGCTAGATAAGATAATCTTCAGCGTTAACAAGCCCTATCAGTCCAAAGCAGTTAAAGGTAGATACAGTGGTTTTAACTGAAATTTGAACTTGCGTATTACGGTTCCATGATCCGAGCTATTACCCTAACAGGTAAATACAAAAAATGGTTATGAAATCGAAGGAGTCAACTCTGCTCTACAGAGCAAGAAACATAATAATAATAATAATAATAATAAGTTTAATGCTGCGACTTCATAACACAGAAAAGTGGGGTACTTTAGTTTCTTTAAAATCCCGCCAAATTATGGAATTTTTCTTAAAGTCACTTTAAAAATCTACCAAAAACTAGTTAATTATCAAATCAAATTTTTACTGATTGAGGGAAGAAAGAATTAACTTTATAACGTAATTTTTTCAATAATCTTTTCAAACAGTCTCTTTAAAAACTTACCAAAAGCCAGGTAATTATCAAATCAATGTGAAATTTTTACTGATTATTAATTAAAAAATGAACTTTATAACTCTGTGATTTTTTTTCCATAATCAATATAAGTATATTTTTGGGCCTCAAATGCCCTTACTTTTTCATTTAATACTTCTTGTTTGAGGGATGGGGAGTATGAAAATTGAAGAAAAACAAAAAATTTATTTATATATCATGAAATAAAAACACTCTTATAAAGTTCATTCTTCACTTAAGAATTGTTCGAAATTTTCATATTGATTCAATAATTACCAGATTGTTGGTAGGTTTTTAAAGAGAGACTGCTTTAAGAATAATTCCATAGTTTGCCCGGATTTTATGAAAGTACCCCTTTTTACTGCATGACAAAGTCCAAACGCTAAACTAAAGGATTACCTGGTTATTGTATTTTAAAAGAATTCTGAACTATTGTAAACTATGAGAGGTGAAGAAGAATAATGTATACATTTTTTTTTATTTTGTTATTTTACACTTTTGGCTATAGTTGACACTTCAAAAATAAGATATATATACAAGGTTTATTTAATAAGTAATGAGAAAATGTCAGGAAAGACAATTATGATTTGATCAAACTGCTACTTCATGGTGAAGTACATATACATATAGAGTCTACAAAATCATTTACAAACAACTTCCTCTCATTCTTGGTTTGATTGCAGTTGTGTTCATTTTCAGAACAGTCTGATCAAGTTTGCTGATCCGTGGAAACAAGGAACAACAACATTATGCCATTAAATTTTGTGTAAACTTAATCAAACAAGCTTATAGAATATTAAAAGAGTCCTATGGGGATGAACAGATGAGTCAAGCAAGTTTCTATTAGTGGTTTAACAGACAGAAATGAACAGGTAAAGGATGAACCCAGATCTGGACTACCAAACAATGTATGCAAGGAGGAGTGCAAAGATTAGGGGTACAAGACCATCAGGTAACCATAGGGACAGTGGAAACAGTTTTGAGCAAAGATCTTTCCTGGACATTTCTTTATTACTTATGGAATATATCCCAAGAAAACACTTGTGACCACCAGGACAGCCGACAGGGGACCTCACCAGGACAGCCGACAGGGGACCTCACCAGGACAGCCGACAGGGGACCTTACCAGGACAGCCGACAGGGGACCTTACCAGGACAGCCGACAGGGGACCTTACCAGATGCGACTTCTTCCTGTTCCCACACATGGAAGAAGACAGCTTCAAGGGAATCAAATTTCAGTCAACAGTGGAACTAAAAGGACTTTGGGAAAATCTATTAGGATTGGAAGAGATGCACAAAGTGTGTAGATACAGGAGGCATTTATTTTGAAGTGGGACAAGTTTTGTAAGATTATGAAAATAACTGACATTTTCTCGTTACTTATTAAACATATCCCGTACTTAACCCTTTAGACTATCAGGCCAATATATCGGCCCTGAGAACACAAGGCAAAAGAAGACACCAAAACTTTGACCCTAAAATGTTGCTCTAATATAACGGCTCTAGGTGCTTACTTGGTAATTTTGATAAGTTCTAGTTCAAAGGATTAATAAATTTTTTTGAAATTCAAATGACGTCTAGTATTATATTTACTTGGTCGAGCACAGACTAAAGTTAGGCACAACGCCATTTTTACATGTCCATTATATTCCTGGGTAATCAGTGTCGCCCTTCACCTAGATAATTTACTTTCCCGAATTTCAAAGCCCCATCTCCCTGCGAATAAATGTCTAGTTTTTACATGCCTGTGAATAAATGTTGGGTGATGAAGCCCTTCTTTTTTAAATCATGTTTTTTTCATCACATGGATATGGACATTGAGAATTTTAATCAATTGGAGGTTTCTAAAAAGGTTTCAATAGTTGGGTGATAAAAAGTCAATAAAACCACTTTGAGAAGTGTGGGTGGGGAGGTATTTGTGTCTGGACTTAAAAAAAAAAAAGAATCCATTACAGACAGACATGTTTTTTAATTGACAATTCAATTTTTTGATGAATCCTTATTATCATTAAGTCACAGATATTTCAGCTTAGCCACTAAGTAAGAAGACTCATACGGTTGAACAACAACCAACAACAAATTTGTGATATCAATTGGAGTGCTCTCCTGCTCCTGAGGCTCTTCTGTAAATAATGAATGACAGCAGTTAGTAGTACAACACTAAAAGTAGTTTTGTTTTTAATGCAAACAGCTGAAAACAACAATGTTGTTTGGGTTTTCTTTTCTTTTTTGTTCTTTTTAGATTACATTTAGATTTTTTGGTAAATTTATAGTTTAGGCGTGAAATCACACAAGTACAAAAAATTGTTTTTCTTGAAAGAGATTTTACGAATCTACCAAAACTCATCCCTAAACTCCTATCTACTTAATACTAATTATTTCCTACAAATCAAACCTAACACCAAACATTAGAACCCTTCCTTTTGGGAAAACATTAATGCATCCGGAACAAATAATTTCGGACGAAAAAGAAATACGACAGTGTGTTGTACTGTTGTATGTGCCTTAAGGATTTCCTAGAGCATGTAGTCTGCGTGATCTAACGCCTAAACTATGAAAATATCAGAAGTGTGAATGACAGACAGCTATCAACATAATAAAAATGGATGGAGAGAATTGCTGAATGTAATTTAGTAGGAACAATAAAAGGTAAAAATAAAAAAGGTAAATAAATAAATTATCTTCTAGTTTAACGTCGTAATGTGAAGTAGCTTATGCAGAGAATGGACGGAGTTTCTTTAAAAATCTACCAAAAATCGGGTAATTATCTAATAAATAATTAACTAAAGAAGTAACTTTATAACGGTTTAATTCTTTTTTTCCATAAGCGATAAATAATAACTTTGCCAGCCACTACAAATTATGTTTACAAACAACAACACTAAACTAAACTACTTTCAGACATACGAAGTTACAACGCTAAACTAGATTATCATTAGACTAGATCTAGATTTTTGCGGTAGAAAAGCAAAAAGCATGCGTTGTATGAACCGACATCAACATAAAAAATAGATGGAGAGAAAGGTTAAAAACAATTAATTTACTAGAAACAAAATGTATAATCGATTACTGTAAAAATAATTGAACTTCTAGAATTTAATTTCAATAATAGCAAGAGAGCGCCCGCCGCCTGGGCCTTTGAAAGCTAACAAAAGTTCCATTTTTCTACAACTGCTCTTCAGCTCCATCCATCCATGAAGGTTATGGCAAGGAGGCACATTTTTCCAGATGGAAAAGTTTACAAAATAAAAAAAAACATTTTCTTATGGAATAAAACCATTTAGATTTTGGAAGTAATGTAAAAATTGAAATTCCAGTCACAGCTTCTTCAATATTAGTAAAAAACTGGGGAGGGGGGTTCTTTATCCTTTATTGGACTCTGGCGATCTAAAGAAGACAATTACAACGGCTATATTGACTCGTTGGTCATTTTGCCAAGTCAGGGTCCAAAGACTTAAAAAATATTTCCTTCCATACGCTGCAAGGTGGAAGGAAATATTTTCAAAGCCTTTTTGAATCCTGACTTAGCAAAATGACATGCAATTTTGACAGTAAAAATGCAAAGCAATAAGTCAAGGACAAGGACCAGGACCAAGTGGTTTTTGTTTTTTGTTTTTTTTAACTTTAGGTCACCAGCAGCAAGACCGATCGGTCTTTTGGGATCCAAAGGATAATTTTTTGAAGTAGACCACTTTTTTTTTTTTTTTTGCAAAAAAATTTATTTTAATTTAAAACAACTCAGATTAGGAAAACTAATAGTAAAAATTTTAAAAAAATAATAAAACCAATCAACACAGCTACCTAAAATTAAATCTGAAAATTTATGGGGGCTTTGAAAGTGTTTAAGTCTCCAACAAAGCGAATTTATAAAAACTATGAGTGGAGGTAGGTAAGATGATGAAACGAAGATATAAAAATCATTAGCAAAAAATTAAATAGATTTCGTTTTCGCCAATAATAAATATCTATATTTTTGTTTTTAAATTTAAGAAGCTCAATAATAATTGATGAATATATCTAAATGAAAATTCATCTTCACTATTGAAAAGTCACACGGTAGTAAATGAGAGTCTGTTCAAATTAGTCAGATAGCTAGTAAGATATATATAGAGATAGATAGAAAGTATTGGTATTCCACGTGCATAAATTGAGGTCATTTAGAGCGTAGGGGAAACGAAACAACCCGAACCTGAAGCACTTTCTTTCACTTCTTTTTTTGTCTTTGTTAAGTCAATCTATCAAAAATGGAAGGAAGGAAGGAAAGAAAATAGACACGCGAGATTTTCTTTGTGTCCATTTCAATTTTAAATTCTCAATACAATAAGAAAGAATTCGTCGTAAAAACAACAAAGTAAAATCTAATAAAAATTTTTTTTAATCAATTCAAATTAATTCTAACCGGAAAAAAAATCTTCAAATCTACAATCAAATA
>JAUZSX010314907.1:0-12027 GCA_034780655.1 Idiosepius hallami | reverse complement strand
ATGAGGACAAAAGTCTGAATAATAAAGTTAATTCCTAAATTATGAAGCCTCATCTCAAAAATAAAAATAAACTATAATCAAACTTCTAGTTGTTTTCAAAGTTGTTTTATCATTAAACTTTGTTTCAAGTAATTTAAAAAGTTGAGCTTCCTTCAGATGAGATTTTTTTCTATGATCTGATGTGGTGTTACCTTATGAGATAATCCCATGAAGCTGGTTACTTTGTAGTAGTTCTTTCAGATACCTTTGTATTTCTGACATTCTGTTAATATATGTTTTACCATTATCTGCTGATTGCAGGATGTGCATTTAGGAACTTCTGCAGCCTCACAGCAGGTGTGAGTTGGTTAATTTGGTACGATTCGATTCAGAATAATATTCTCTCCATCCCTTTATTACTGTTCTGCTGTTTTTTTTTATAGGTTGGTGAAGGTTATGAACTAAGAAAAATATGAATCATTACTAATTTAGGAAATTTTCATAGCTCTATAAAAAACATATTCAGTTAGCAATCAGCAACAACATGAATGGTGAGGTTAACAGCTCTGTGTTAATTTTAACCCAATTAAATCATTTATTATCTAAAAAATTCATCAAAATACTAAAACACAACTAATATATTTATCAGTAGGGCTATGACAATATGTTTTTATTAAAGAATATTATTGTTGTTTGTTGACTATTTTCTGATTTTAACATATCTTTTTATTCTGGATTAGTAGGTCTATGACAATATGCTTTTATTAAAGAATATTGTAACTTGACTATTTTCTTATTTTTAACATTTCTTTTGATTCTGTAGTTATTAGTAGGGCTGTGACAAAATTCTTTAGTTAAAAATTTTCTTGTCACAGCCCTCATAACATGAGTTGTGACAAGGATATTTTTAAAAAAATGCATATTGTCATAGCCCTACTTATCAGTGTAAAAATATCCTTTACATAATAAATGTTTATTTGTATATTTATTATGAGGACTATAGTTCTCATTCTATTATCTGCTAAATTTACAACATCAGAGCCAATTAATCCTTAGCCCTTTTTCAAGTAATAGAGCTTAGTAAGGATCAATATGCACTTCATGTTTTTAGTGCAGCTATTCTAGTGAGATTGTTTTTGAGTCCTTGAGATGATGCTTGATAATTTGTATATATAATATAGACTATAATCTTCATCTTTATATATAGTTTCAGATGATCAATTTTTGGACTTTCTTCAGATTTAAAATGCTTTTCTGTCCAGGGGCCAAATGTGCATGCATATTTTTATTCTTTATTTTTTTGAGTTGTCAATAACAATTATCAAGCCTCACCCTGAAGATTTCAAAAATAGAAAAATGGTTTTCTTTCTTTTCTTTGGAATATTTTTAAGAAAATAATTTATGATATTTCTAGTGAAAACCACTGATATTTTTGCACATGCTCAGTGCAGTTGGTTTATTAGAACTTACCCCAGGTCTCTTCTGCAAGATCACAGAAAGACGAAGAAGCAAAATCGTTATCTGAAAAATTAATTACAAAAAAATCCTGTCTGGATTAAACAAATATTTGATAATGAAAATGCAAATTAATGCTGTGTACACATTAGAGACACATAGAACTTGACAATGATAATAGTGATAATGATAATGACTAAATCTTTTTAGAAAGTCATCAGCATTTTGTTAAAATGGAAATCAAGATTCACTTGAGCTCGTAGAAAGTTTAAATCTGGCTGCATTGTTTTTGGCCTAATGACTGATAGGGTATGAGCGCAAAGATTGGATGATCCAATTAAATACAGAGGGTAAATTTAAGCCAACCAATCAGAGAGCAGAAAAGAGATATCTTCTCTATATAAGAACACTTAGCAGATTTTCTTACTTTATGAAGTCCCAGACTCAACGTGACTACTAAATTTACTGTTGCTTGATTTACATACCAGCACCACCATTGCTACAACTACATATATTGTTGCTGTTTGTGGTTATTAAGTGCTACTTAATAAAAAAACATTTTTGGATTTTAATACTGTTGTTATTTTAGGTAAATAACCACTACCACTGAATTTATTTTACTGAACTCCAGTTTTTTTTTACCATGGACAATGGCACAGGACCCAAGGAATCTAAATGAAAATTAAGACTTTAGTCTAAATTAGACTGTGGGCCTAAATGTCTAAATTACTCTAGGTTCTTAATTCTATAACCCATTCTTTGTGTTGAAGGAAAAAATAGCTCCAAAAATGCCAATAATCCTCTGAACAACAGATAATTTTCCTCATTGCATTTACCTTTAACTACCTTAGGCAGATGGGACACATTAACTTGGGGGAGTAATTCATCTAGGTGAAAGGAAACATAACAAAACCCAAGGATATAAAAAGTATATAAAAATGGCCATGTGTCTAACTTGAGTTGGTGCTTGACCAAGTTGGTAGAAACAGACAAGAATTTGATAATAGAAACACAAACTTTTATGAAACATTGTTGATGGCAGTGAATATAATCACAGTAAATAAAAGGTGAAATTGCTATAAGTTAGATATTCCAAAAAAGCTAGCCAAAATTTCAACATTCAATTTGTGGATTAAGATTGAAATGAATTAATGCAACCAAAATTTGAAATAAGAAAAATTCTTATTCTACAGACATTTTCTTTAGAAAATTGCATTCATTGCTTTTACAAACCATTCAAAGTGATTCTTTTTCCAGGGAGAATATAGCTTAAATCAGATTTATAATTTTTATACATATATTCTTACATTCAAATATTTACAACCATCTTTAACCCATCAGTTACAGAACATATATATATATATATTTATATATATATATATATATATATACATATATAGATAGATAGATAGATAGATAGATAGATAGGTAGGTAGGTATTTTCTAGATAAAGAATAAAAGTGACGTCATTTATATGTTTGGAGAAAGTCTACTAAACCTTTTTTACAATTTTTGATCTACAAACTTGAAATTTGATAAATGGGCTATTTGGACACGAGAAACAAATTTTATTTGGTTTTGAACCAAAAATAGCTGCTAAAGGGACAAACTAAAAAATTGGATTCTTCTCTCTTTCGTCATTGGAGTGTAAATATAACCGCAGTTTAGTCAAATATGTTTTTACCTTTAAAAAATTAGGGCAGGTTTTTAGAAAGAAAAAAATCCTGGAATTACAATAAACACAGATAAGACTCAACATAAAAGGAACATCAAAGCAATTCTCGGGGAAAGTGGGAAATGCTGGTAAATTTCTTTGAAAGAGATTCTTGCAAAATATTAAATCTTTTAAACAAAGGGAACATCATTCTAAATGTGCATCTTTTGTTGATACTGTTTTGTCAATTAAAACAGACTAAATTTCTTATCATACAAGACTTAGATATCAAGTGATGCAAAATACCCCAAAATCATATTTGCAATCAGTTTATAACATTTTATGAACATTCAAGACTGCAAGAATGAAAGGAGTGCTAAAAGATTGAACTCTGGAAATTTATCATACAATTTTAAATCTCAGTCAAAACCATTACATTCCCTTTTAGCTGCTCCTGATGGAGCTTGTTAATTTGACAGAGTAACTCATTTAGGTGTAAAGATAAGACTGATTCCCAAAACCCAGGTAAATGAGGCCCTTCACTTAAATGAAAGCAAGATGTAAAACTGGCCTTCGGCCTAACTTGGTTTGTGCTTGATTTATCATTTTAAGAAATAACTCCATTCCTGAAATTTTATACTTAAATAAATTGAACTTAATTTAAAATTGTGTATCAAGCATTTTAGGTCTGTAAATTATTTTTGATGATTAAAAAAGGAAATAAAATTATTTAAATAAATGAATTTTAAGAAGAACATCAATTTCTCTATTACACATAATGGAATCTATTTTTAAAATCCCCCCCTCCAAAAAAAGCTTGCCTTTGGTTGAATCAGTTTAAGAAAAAACAACGACATTTGCATATTTATTTGTTTCAAAAGTGTCAAACAGAAACTTATGACCCAAGTTTTCTATTTCTGAGAATCAAGTAAAAATTAGAACTTAATTAAAATCAATGGATCATTTAGATAAAGGGCATTTTTAAAATAAATTTATAATCCCCCTGCACCTCCCCCCAAAAAACAAAAAACTAACAATATTCAAATCTTTAATCCAGACTCAAATGATCATAACAACATTTTTTATTTTCAAATTGTAAAAATAATTAAAAAATAAATTAATCAAAAATTAAAATTAATTAAATGTCAACCTTCGATATGATATGATGTATTAGTTCTAGGCATGAACTCATTGTCCAACTAATCCCAAAGAGATCGCTATAAAAAGATGGTGACCTCAAATTTCACTTGAGCTGTCAAATAGTGATAAAAACAAACAACCATTTTGAAATATAAATACATTAGTTTTAAAGTCTCATCATCCCAAATGACATATAATCTCCCTGCTTGTTTTTATCTTCCATATTGTTACGATTTTCAGTTTTTCATTATTGTAAAAATAACAGGCTAGAAATTTTCCATGAAGGATCATATAAGAGTTTGAATATCAGCCACAACAAATTAATTATTTTTTTAGAATACATTCATTTTAAATATGTGCAATGGCTGCTTTTGCATGAATATTACAGAGAAATAAACATTAATTTTATATGTATGTATATATGTACACTCCTGTTGGAAAGTCACAGGTTTCTTTCAGATCACCAAAGTAAAGCAATGTTGAGCCTGGTTAGTACTTAGAAAGGAGACAATGCACCAGGATGTGGAAATACCTAGGTTATCATCTGGGAGACACGTTAAACCAATGAAATATATGCACTCTTAGTCTTAGTTAAGACAGGTATCTATGAGAAACTTAAAAGTAAAAAAAAAATCAAAGAAACTGAAGTAAAAATCTGATCATGTAATTTGTGTCAAACCATTGCATCGTGAGTTACTAGCCATTCCAATAAGGGTGGATGACACTACTCAAGCCTTCACCACTGAAAACAAATCTCTGCATGGTAGTCTGATTGCCACCTTTGGTTTGATGACACTTTTCAATTTGCAAAAATGATTATGAAATAAATACACATGGACTCACAATTACTGTAACAGGATATTCTTCATATTTATCATCCAGACTTACCTACAAAAATAAAAAAAGAAAAATAGAAAATAATTAAAAATAAGCAAAATATAGACTGGAATAGCCATTTTACTCAATTATATTTCTAAATAATAATGGTATAAAGAATTTGATGATAAAAATAAAAACTCCATTTAACATCCATATTTGAGTTGTTTAAAAAAAAGGATTGTAAATTCTAATTTTGTTATATTTTAAATTTTCTTTTTAATTCCACAAGAGAAATCTGTAACAGAATTAAAAAATTTGTAACAGAATTAAAAAATCTAACCCATCAAAGCAACAACAAAAACAACAATACGCTTGCACATATTTATTATTATTATCATTATCATTACATTGGTTTTTGTTTGATTAAAGAAAAGTCTTTCCTTTTTGTTTATAAAAATTATGTTGATTGATTTTAATTTTTTTTATTTTTAAAATGAAACTGGAATGAATTTAAAATTTCCATCCCTTTTTTTCAAATAACCTAAAAATGAAGATGTTGTTGACAAAATTTACCAAGAAATGTTTAATAAATGCTTTGAAATCTTAGCTATTTTCAAAAAATTGTTTTATAATTCTTCAAATTCTTATGAATATGTGTTATGGTGAGAGAATGACTGCAATGCCTCTGTTATAGTCTGTAGGTCTGACTCTTCTAGTAGTCGGAATGGGTCACGTAGCAGTGATGTCATGGGAGAGTCCATATCTAAATCAAGCAGGGGTGTCAACCCTCAACAATATGCAACTTAGATAGGCAAATGAAGTAAATTTATTACTGTTGTAGCCCTCTGTTAAGGAGTCACAATATGAATGTAGAGAGTCAGGTAATATGTACGAGCAATGAAACTATGTAACTAATCTCTGCTTGAAAGGTGTAGCAGGGCCACTGCCTGCAGGTTTGTACAGTGCGTGGTATTCTTAAATGGTTGCCCTGGTATTCTTAAATGGTAACCCATCTAATCACTAACCAGGCTCGATGTTGCTTAACTTCAGTGATCTGACGAGAACCGATGTCTCAAACGCGACTTAACCATGATCAAGGTTTATTGATCAGTAGTTTTTACATCTATAGTTTATGTATGTAAGCTGCATTGAATAAAGAAATATTCCTTTTAAAATGAAAAAAAAAGTCTTTTTTTTTTCATTTTTTGAAGAAATTGTATATAAGAAATTTTTCCGTAATTTCCTTCAAGCAAAATTTGATAGCATTAATCCAGGTTCCAGTATGTAGTGGGTGTGCAACTTGCTTTTTTAGGGTAAAGGGGCCGCAAGGAACATTTGACGTGGCCGCTAAGTAGCTAAGCACAACACTGCCGAGCAATAAGTTTTTCAAGTCAAGTCACACATAATGAGTAGGACTCAGAAAATTATGATAGGCATCACAACAAATCATTTATGGTATTGAGAAAAGCATCAAGCGTTGCCAATATGTATCCAACGTTATTTAAATATCAACAAATGTTTTTTTTTGTCACTTGTTTTGGAATGTTTAATTTTATCTAAATTCTAGAAACCAGTTTTAGTAAAATACATTCAACATCACTTTAAGGACACCAAATGTCTTTTGTTACTTGTTTTGGAATTTTTGTTTCTACATTCTGGATGCAGTTACTAGATTCTTTTTTTTTTGGCTGATTGGAGGGCAGTAGATATGCAGTCAGACTTTGGAATCATAATACATGAGTTTGAATCTCAGTTGCTTGCGATCATATTCATACTTTTACCTTTGGCATGAATCCCCTCATTCCTTCTAGCTATGGATTAAATGGTACATATTGTGAATTTTCAAAATAAATATGTCTTGACAAAAAGAACATTTATCAAGAATGATTGTTTGCAGCATTAGAAACAGTTAAAAAGGTTGTTATGCCATTATACAAAAACAAAGTAGAGATTATAAAGAAATAATGGACACGCTAAAGTAATATTATAACATTCAAAGACAGCAGACAGATTATGTTACTGAAATTTTACTTTGATTTGTGCTGCCAACAGATTATAATGAACTGATCTTTAACACACAAAGGTCTTGTATTTATTCAATCAGATCACACTATATTTTTAACTTTTTTGAAATAACTATTGAATTTGATTTAGCATACTTTGAAAGCAAGGGTGTCATGTGACCTCTTCACCCATAACATGTATTGGGTTGATAGAAAAAGAGAATCATTTTTTTTTAAATGTCATCTTTCCAGCCCACTAAAAATCATTTGAATTTCTTATTCTTCTTCAAATCCTGTATTTGGTAAAGAGAGTATATTGACACCAGTCTATAATGACTAGGGCTGTGATAATAAGCTTTTATCAAAGATTATTCTTATCAAAGACTTAATTATTTTATGATTTTACAATTTCTTTTAATTCTTTACTTATTAGTAGGGCTGTGATAATATGTTCTTATTAAAGATTATTCTTGTCACAGACTAACTTATTTTATGATTGTACCATTTATTTTAATTCTTCATCAGTAGGGCTTGTGTTAATATGCTTTTATTAAAGATTATTTTTGGCACAGATTTAACTATTTTGCGATTTTACCATTTCTTTTAATTCTTTATTTATAAGTAGGGCCATGACAATATACTTTTATTAAAAATGTTCTTGCCATAGCCTTAATAAATAGGGATATAACAAGCATATTCTCTAATACAAGAATATTGTCACAGCCCTAATAATAATCCACTAAGCTAAGAAGATCTTGTTTTTAATTCGGACTTTGAAATTAAAGATTAAGCGACTGAGCTGTTTTGTTATTTACACCAGAAAAGGATTAATAAAACCTACGGAAAAATTTGCCATATGTTTAGAGAGAATGCAGTTACACAACAGGTGTGCCAGAAAAGGTTTGCTTGATACTGAAAAAGTCAATTTTTAGTCAGAGGTGCTCCTCACTCCATCCAGTTATATCTTTCCCAAGGTTAATAATCCAAATATTATTGTACATGGAATGAGTGGGTTTCAAACTCACATTTTACAAACCCTAAATTTGAGTTCCTTTCCAATGTCCCAATTGGTCATCCTTGATATTAAGAATCATATTTTAATAGAAGAAAAAAAAGAATCAGATATCAATAATCTTTGTATTTATCTCTCCAGTTAGGGATACCATATTTACTTTGTCAAACACTAACCCAAGTTTGGCATAAGGCCTTTTAGATCCATGAGCTTTTGAAATCAGTGTTGCCCTTCATGTAGATGAGTTACCCTCATGAGTTAAAGAGCCCTGTCTGCCTGAGGCAACTTAAGGTAAAGGCAATGGTTTTGGCTGGGATTTGAAGTCGCGTAACGGGATTCCAGAGCCAAAACTTTTACCAATGTTCCACCTTTGCTGCATAGTTAGGGATACATTTAGACGTAGATTTGGAAACTATTTCCCAGAAGCTCTCTACGAATTGAAAAATAAGTTTGCAGCAGATTTTAATCATTAACCCTTCATTACAAAGAAAGCCAGACCATGAATAAATTGATCGCCATCTTTGATGTTTAGACAGATGAGCTGCAGGCTTAAATTTCCAATCATGAAACTGCTGATATTTTAGCAGACAGCCAATCAAAATTCAAGCCACGGTCCTTAAGGATATAAGACTGGCGAAAAATAAGTGATTTCTGATAAATGACATCGACACTGATTTTTTCCATCATATTTTTGTTTTTACATAGAATGATTGACTTGCTTCATCAAAATAAGGTAAATCTTTCCAATTTTCTTTCAGTAATTTGTTTTAAAATTGAGTTATGCCTTTGCTGTAGTGTAATTTTTGAATAGTTACATTTCTTGTTTGTTGGAATCCTTGGTATAAGGCTTTACAATTTGTAAATTTATTTTGTGGACTATAGTCCTCATTTTTATATTTGTTAAATCTGCTTGGAAATTGTTTTTCAGAATATTTGAGATGAGGCTTGATAATTTATTCATTTATTGTGCTGACAATATTCTCCATCTTTATAGTTGTTAAATTCACTTGGAAATTAATTGTCCAAAACATTGTAAATTAAGTGAATATGAAGACAAGAACACAGACCATCTTTACATTTGTAACATTTACAATGTTTTGGAATGATCAATTCTTTCACCTTCTTCAGAGGAAAGAACTTTTCTGTCTATAGTCAGGACCAAATCTACTCACCAAAGTTTTTTGTGCTGTTAAACCTGAGGAGTTCAGTTTTTAGATTTTTTTTTTGAGTTCATTATTCCTTTTTTTGTTTTTTTTTCTAATCATTATTCTCTAATCAAAAACGCTTGCATTCTTTTAGATTTCTTATTCGCAAAAATGATTCAGCTTAGATTCAATTTATTTAAGAACTTAGCAAGTTATTCACATTATGAATGTTTAAAAAAAAAACAAAAAAAAATCAAAGACTTCACAGATTTAATTTATAGTGTGGTCAGTCCAAGTGTACACAATTTTTAAGGTAGCTTATATTACTGTGATAAAAGAGTTTTTTGGCCCAGATAAAAACTTCTATCATGACTGACTAATTTCTATATTTTGCAGGTTAAACCTAAAATATTAACCCTGCATGAGTTGAATAATTGCAGTTTTAATTTTTTTAGGTCAAAGAGAAAATATAAAAACTACATATCAATCATGAATTATTAATAAATTTAAAATTCATTTCTTTGCACAAAATTTTTACTTGAATTTTTTTTCTCTTCTTGTTTCTGTTTCTCATTGGCTGTTTTTGTATGAAACACTTTGTAACCTTTTTCTAGAATGTCTCACTTTAACAAATTTACTTGGATATAGTTCTTCAGAATGAAGCTTGTTAATCAGTTTTTTGGGTACTATAGTCTTTATATTCATATTTGTTAGTTTGTACAAATATTATTCTATTATATATATTATTATTATATGCTCTTGTTCTGTTAATCATGCCTTCTTCTTGGAATTTTGTGATTACTGGGTGATATTGAAACCTTAACCTTCAGCTGATGCTCACTTTTGAAGGTATGGTTAACAGAATAAGAGCAGGCAACCCCCGTAGTTTGAATAAAGGGTTGCGTTTGAAATTCTGTAATACCCGATTACGACAAGAAGGTCCCAAGATTGATCAGCTGAAGAAGGCCAAAGGGTTAATTGTCTAAAACGTTCGGAATATAGCAATGACAAGGATGAGGACAACAGTCCGAATAATAGTGGTTCAAATTTTCAAGCCTCAGCCCAAGGATTCCGAAAAAGCATCTATTTATTAAATTCACTCCAAAATTGTTTTTCCGAATCCTTCAGATGAGGCTTAATATTTTGCATATTTATTATGTCGATTATAGTCTGCATGTTTGCATTTGTTAAATTTACATGGAAACCGTTTTTCAGGAATGTTCTGAAGACGCTTGATAATTTGTATTTTTATTTTGCGGACTATAGTCCTTTCTATTTACTTTTTGATGAAGTCATTCTAGAGTATTCAAAAGCAGTAATAATCAAAAAAGTTGTGAATTTAACAAATATAAAGATATGAATTTAACAAATATAAAGATGAGGACAATAGTTCAAATAAATATACAAATTATCAAGCCTCATCTCAAAGATCCTGAAAAATAGTTCCCGACAGAATTTAACAAATATTAAGATAAGGAGAATGGTATGCATAATAAAATCACCAAGCCTTATCTAAAGCATCTTGAAAAACTATTTCTAAGTGAATTTCACAAATATAAAGAGGATACATATAGTCAACATAATACTAAATTTAGTTTGTTTGGAACATTGTTTTATAGCCTATGTCTGCTAGTAGGATATGATCTTAGAAATTCCAAATCATAGTAGACAACATAGCAGGGGGTGACGGAGTGATAGACAAGAAAGCTCTTGTGGACTTTGCTCAATGCACCATTGTGAGACATTGATGAGGATTCTTACTAAAAGGATGTTGAAGAAGATAATTCAGAATGAGAATGATATCAGGGAAGATATACAAGATTGTGAGGATTAGTAGATGAAAAGATAGTCAGGAATAAAAAAGATGGTTATGAAAATGATACGGAGGTGGCGAGTAGAACAGAAAGCATTGATTTTCAACAAGAATATTAATGATAATAAAGATGATGAAAAATATTAGATATTTCTGATGTATGGTAAGATAATGTGGAATTTCTAATGGAAAGTTCCAAGTAAAAGCAGTAAATGAAATATAATATTTGATCAAGGAAACAGATATTCACAATAGTAATATTTTGGTACTGTTCATAATTACTGTCCTGAATGTAAATAACATTCAAGTGCACTGAATATAATAATGTCAAATATATATATATATATATATATATATATATATATAGATAGATTGATAGTGAATCATATATATATATATATATATATGATTTACAATAGTAATATCATGTTACTTTTCATACGTATTGCTCTGAATTGAAATAACAATGTTCAAGGGCATTAAATATAGTAATGTCATAGTAAAAACTAAGACTGGCATAGCAAGTAGACTTATAAGCCAGGGGTTAGAAGACTCGATTGAAATCAATTTGGTATGGGTTCAATCCTGACAAGAGGAACCCTTGTGTTTGTTTACATAGCTGTCCTGGCGAGCCATATGTGGTAAAACAAGCCTGTAGATAGATTGCAAAAAAATTGTATTATAAATAAATAAATATATATATATATATTTATATATATATATATATTTATATAGATCTGCATAGTAAAATTGCCTATAATCATAGATAGCGGGCTCAATTTCAGTCAATTTCAATTTTTAATATAAAGTAGATAAGCATAGAGACAGAGTCAGTTTCGGCCTGTGCGGTTGTCATCAGAATTATGACCAAGCGCAAGAGAAACTAACAGTCACAAAAAACTGTAGACTCAGTGTTGAGGCTTTTCTAATATATATATATATATATATATATATATATATATATATAAATATATATTGTATATAGTTTCAGTGACAGTGTAGCAGTG
>JAUZSX010314906.1:0-25881 GCA_034780655.1 Idiosepius hallami | reverse complement strand
GAAGGGTAACACTGAATGTAAAAAGCCTGGGTAAGAGCACATAAAAATGGCCTTGTGCCAAACTTGGGTTGGTGCTCCCTAAGTAAATATAATCAGAGCAGATTTTTTTTTTATATCACATAAACCGAACAAGATTTTTTTTACATATATATGAAGTTATTCCCCTCAACTATTGAATTGTTCAAAAGAATTATACACATCTCAAGGAAAAAAGGGAACCATAATGATCTGTTACATTGTTTATGGCAGTGTTATTTTGGAAGGTCAATGGTAAAAGATATAGTGCAATAAATTTTGGCCTGTTAGTGTTGTAGCTGAGTTGTGGTGTTGAATATCTCATACAGTTTAGTAATAAATAAAAGGCAAGACATTAGTAAGATTTAACAATAAATGTATTAACAACAAGATACATAAAATGGTTGCACACGGCCTGGAGCATAGCGGCTACTGCTGCTCCGAAATCCTCTCTCTCATTGGTTGTTGAGAGGGTTCACTTTTATACTAAATGGAATAGTTTACTATCAGGTGTGTTTCACCCACAACAGTTAGGGACCACTATCATGCCTATTCTCATCAAGATTGGGTGATAGGATAAAAAATGGAAGAGGTTGCTGGGGCAAAGGGTGCTGTCCCCCAAGATAGAGGCAAATTTCAACTTGATGTGCACCATCCTTAAGTAGGGGAGTTTAAGACCCTCAATAAATATCCAGTGTCCCAAAATAAAATATATTTTCTTTTAATTAATCTGATTAATTTTGGCCAGGATTTTATCAGTTCATTTAATGAAAATGATAAATGAAAAATACTTGCTTTTTATTCAGCTTATTGTACTTTATTTTGAATGCATTATTTTTTTTTTTCTGAAGCCTCATCTGTTCAGTTAAACCAAAGGTTCTACTTCAACACTAATGTTTTTAGAAGTTCATAATATAAGCCATACAGACAGAGATTTGATCTTGCCAATAATAGCACAAATTTTACGCAAATCTAGCAAAAGTGTCTTGTCATTTTTAAACAGTAATATGGCAAATTAAATTTGATGCCCAACTACTTTGCACACCCCACACGCACAACATGAGTGGAAAATGTAGACATACACTCCATCACAGATGACTCAAACTAAAAAATGTGTGAAGGAGGAGGAAGAAGAAGAAAACAATAGAAAAGAAAACAATAGAAAAAAACCCTTTTTTTGTTTGTTTTTTTATAGATAAATCGTGCCTCAGAGAAGTATGCAGTGTCAGTTATTTAGGGAGAAAGAGGTGAAGAATGAAAGAGATTGATAGAGATGCCTTTAGACACATAAAATACTTGGGCCTTTCAGCCTTTTTGTCCCCCCAACGTGTCTACTGTTGGAGAAATAATGTGAACCTTGTACTGCAAGTTTGAGACACATAGTTTAATGGAGGAAGAAAAGGCGGTTGAAGGATTTATAACACACACACACACACACACACACACACACACACACTCAAGTATTCAAAATACTAAAAAAAAAATATGAATAAAAAAAATAAATTTCTATTCATTTTCTATCATTTTTATGATTTACTGTAAAATTAGTTTTTATTTTTGATGCATTTAAATATATTTTCTAAAATATCCTTTTTTAATGTAAATAGGTGCTGGATGGAATGCGGAGCTGGATATATTTTTTTTTCCAGATAAATAATCAGTAATTTTCAAGAGAAGTGGTTCTCAACCTTTTTTCCTTCTTATTTTCTTGGTTGACTCCTCATAGCAACTAAATGTTTTTTCTAGAAGATAAATTTTAAGGTTATAATTATCAAAGAAATAGAATATAATTAAGCTATGTTTTTCAATGAAACTAATGTAATACAGATAAAGTATTCTATATAATTAATCATATTCACAATATTACAATGTTTCTTCTAGCAACTAAAGCTCATGGAGAGCAGAGCTCTTCAGGAAGTTGAATTCAGTGCAATATCATTTAAGTACACTCTCTAAAAAATACTGTACCCCACCCAATTTGTGAACCACCAGAAATATTATGTGGTTAACCCTGGTTGAGAATTACTGTTCTGGACCATATTTTTGGTTTTAATTCTTTTTAACTCAGAATTATAGAAAGTGACATAAATAGAGTGCTAAGGGTAGAGATAAATATGAAGAGAGATACATAAACAAAATATAAATAAACTAACACAACAAAAATAAATTTTAATTAAATATCTTCCATAACTGTATAAATAGGGAAAATATTATGCTGTATTCTAATGAAAAATAGATTGTTATTATTTAAAATAATAAATTTAAGACAAAGATACAGTGCCACACCTCTTTATAAATAAACATTGAGTTGTATTCGCTTATGTTTAGAATTCTGTTTTAAACTATTAAAAGGGGAGGTAATTCGAGTAATGAAGAAGAAATCTATTTTCATTTTTCTTTTTTTCTTTCTTCGTGCTTTCATCTTTAAATCAGGCTTGTCACTAAAAGAATGAAGATAAATTGAATCTATGAAAAGCAACTTGAAAAAGACTAGAAAACTGAAGCCACCATTACAGAACATAAAAGGAAAAAAAGAGAAGAAAAGAAAAAGAAAGTAAAATCAACTGGAAACAAGTGATTTTAAAAAGAAAACAAAAAAAACCCTGGCTCTGGTATTTATTTGTAAATGTCAGCCTAAACTGCCTTGTGCCAAAGGGTGGTATGTTCTAATTTGCAAAAGAGAACTCCAAAACACTGTCCTTTATCTTAGAATTAGTGAAAATGTCATACTAATACACATGCATACAAACAAAGTTGAGGGTTGGAGGCGATAGACAAGAGATATTGGTGTGAAATAATAAATAATTTAGTACTTATATTGGATGGTACTAACTCGGGTCAGGGCAACAGACGATAATGTGTGTGAGAGAGTATTGTTTATAAAAACATATCAATCTAAATGACAACATACAATGAGCCAATCAAAAGAAAAGAAAAATTAACACAAAATTGGAATTCATAATGGAAATTCTTCTTCAAATTAAAAGCTCAAGAAGGCTGAAATGTACATTGAATAAATCTTTTGTATGTAAAAATGAAAATGACAAAGTCTAAATAATATTAAAACTAAATGTAAAGCCTCATCTAAAAAAAAAAAAAAATAATAATTAGGGTTTTAAAACTGCTGTTATATAAATCAATTAATGAAAGTTTTTAAATCTTTTCTAATTCAAATCAAGGTGGAATTTAAACTTGATAGGCAATGACCAGTCAATTATATCTTTTAATAAATAAAAAGAATACATTTTTTTAAAACAATAGTAAATAGTATTTATTAATTACTGATTGGTTATTGTTTTTCGCGATAAATCCTTCAAAATTTACCTAGAAAACATAATTGGCATTTAAGTTGAAGTAGAATTTTAAGGTTGAAATTTTAGTAAACAAAAAAAATTTCCTTTTAACAGGGTAACGTCAGTAAAAAGATTTTTTTTAAAGTAATATATCTCACCATTATTCACTCATTATTTATAAAGACAGTTCTAATATTACTTTTGAAATGTTATCTTTTTTCTTAGATTTTCAAAAGTTATTTTATTTGTGTGAATTTGAGATGAGCCTTGATAACTAATATTATTCAGAATTTTGTTCTCTGGTTAAAGGTTTAATCTGCACATAAAGGGCAGACTGAGAGTGTTATGGACCCAAAAGTAAAAGATACAATGGACCTCATCTCTCCATTTTTCACAGTTAGTGTCATGTGAAGAGCCTATGTAAGTAGATTATCTGTGCTTATTGGCTAAACTATGTCCGGTAGTCAACCGTGGCCATTAGACGTACATAAGTGCCGGCAAAGCAAAATGACCCGAGTTAGAATGTATGTATTAGAATGTATATGAGGTTTTTATTGATAATTTTATTGGCAGGCAGCCGAGCCTCTTTGCAGTCTCAGACTCTTGGGCTTGGGATGATTGACCGATGGCTCAGTTTAATAAGTAAAGAATTAAAAGAAATAGTAAAATCGCAAAAAAAGTCAAGTCTGTGACAAGAATGATCTTTAATAAACGCATATTATCACAGCCCTAGTTATAAATTCTAGAAAATGGAAGAAACACATCAGGGGCAGCAACTCATCAAGAATGCATTAAAGAGAAAAACCATTCGTTTCCTAATATGGAAAAATAAGTTATGGATGAACTACTTATAGAAAATCTTGGTTAGGCTAAAAATAAACCTATTATATACATCTATCTATCTATATCTATATATATATATATATATATAACTAAAATCCCAGACTGACTGATATTTGATGTCAGGTAAGCATGATGTTGATTTGTCGACTGTTGCATTTAACAAGTTAGGGTGAGGGTTGTGTTTGGTTCTCGAAAGGAGGTAGGTCAAGGCATTTTGAATATGTAAGAGAGAAGTAACAAAAGAATCAGACAGAGAAGAGGAAAGACAGAAAGGGTGAAAGAAAAAGAAAGACAAGGAGAAAGATAAAGAAGAGGAAAGACAATGAAGGAAAGAAAGAGAGGAAGGGGAAAGAAAGAGAGGAAGGGGAAAGAAAGAGAAGAAAAAAAGCATTATTATGCATTATATAATGACAAAACTTTGGTGAAATTATAATGGAGATATCTATGTTGAGGCTAAGAAGACGACATGAAGCAGAGACCAATGTGATGATGATGGGGATGATTATGATGATGAGAAGGGACAAATATGGATGGACGGATGTCTGTGCGCGATCCGGTTAAGAAATGGAGCAATCACGTTACATAAGTGAGGAGACACTTACTATCCGAGAGTGAAGTCAGCAAAAATTGGATCCACTGAATTGCAGTGAACCTGTTGATCTTTCAAGCAAGAGAAAGTAAAGGTGACAGACAAGATAGGAGCGGAAAAGACGCTACAAAAATAAATGGAATCGAACGATACAAAAGAACGGAAAAGTTTTAATTCCACTCGGCCAGAAGCCAGTATATATGATAATATTTGAATTCTCATTAAATCTTTGGAAAAACTAGTTTATTCCTCCTGAAATATAGGCGCTTACTCCTCAGCTCGGTATTTCATTATATAGGAGAAAAAAAAAATGTACAGGTATAAAAAATTATACAAGGTGGGCAAAAAATAGATATACAGTTATTAAAGTTTTTTTATATGCTTTATAAATATTTTTTTTTTTACTACTACTACTGCTACTACTACCTGCTTGTAAAAAAGCCCAGTTTTAAAATTTTGATTTTATTTAAATAATTTATTTTACTAATAATTAGAATGAAGAGCAAAGAAAATGGATGTTAAAGAAGTATTCAAAGAAGGATATTTGCGAGACAGTAGCTACAACATAGTATGAAGAACGATGCAATGTTGGCAGAGAACATTTTGATAAGTTTAGGGATTAAACAGTTTCTAAGATTTATTTTAGCATTCTTGAAATTTGGAAATAAACCTACTTCAGGACTTTTTATTTTTATTTTTCATAACTGTATACCTAATTTTTGCAAAGGAGAAATAGCTCCCAGGTCTGAATATCCCTTGAATCAAATTTTAAGTCTCCAAACCAAAATCAGCAGAGTAGTTTGGTAGAGATTACAACTAAGTTTTTGAGTTTAGCCCCTTAGGAACTAATTTCCTGGCTCAAAGCTAAACTAAATTGGTTCCACAGGTATGAATATATCCAATTTCAAGTCTCAAGACTAAGAACTCGCAAAGTAGTTTGGTCTGAACCATTCTGCAGACAGACACACAATGTCAGTTTTATAGATATTTTACATACACAATATTTAGTGAGTTGGGTCAATGTATCCTTTTGGCCTACTGTAATTGAATGTTACTTGTTGATCTTAAAGTTCTTTATGTTGAACTTAAAAGGCTTCATTGAACTGTGAATTGAACACTTGATGCAATCCATAAGGGTTTACAACAACATTTATGACTCATTGTATTTATTTGTTTATGCAAGTTCAAATTAACAACCATATTCAGGTTACAGGGCAATCTTCTAGTTTTTGTAACATTCTAGAATCAGCTTATAATCTTATCAATATAATTTTATGTGAAGAATGAACTTATAACATTGTTACAAACTTACAATGCTCAACTAAAAGAGTACTGGTTACTTCATTGAAAAATTATGTAATTGTGACCCTTAAAACATTACAACTTAACTGCTTGTATCATTATTGAACTCTTATTCTTCCCTGATTGTGAACCCGTAATTAGGGACACAATATAAACTAATGCTGGATTTACTGATACTATTAAATTATTTGAATAAAAAAGATATAGGTTGAAAAGACTTTTTTCACTTGGTATTTGGAAAATTGTCGGTGAAAACCACCCCCAAAAAATAAGCTATTTTTTTCATTTTTATTTGCCACTTAAAAGAACAATCATTCGCAAATGAGAATATTTTACTTGCAATGTAGGGCCCTGTCCCAGTTAAGTCGTAGCAGGATATGCGATTAATAGGACATACTGAAGGTGCTTATAATGTTATGATTTTAAAATTGAATAAAAAAAATAACATCTTTTTCTTGAGGAATAACAGTAACTAATCGAATGTATTGTTATTAAGAAAGCCTGAAAAGAGGCAATGATTCAAAAATAGGTTTTGATTTCGGTTTTGTTTTGTCTTTCTCTTATTTTTTTATCTTTATACATACACTTTTGAAGAGTTCATCGTGTTAACAAACCCAGAAAAGTACCTGGAATATTTGATTAGATTAAAAGAATATCACCGGTGGCAGAGCCGAGTTGATTGTTGGAGAGAAAGGAAAATTTAATTTAGAAGATCTGCTTGAAAAATATCTTGAGGGTAGACAAGATAGTCTTGTGTAAAGCTGGCATTGTCTTTAGCCCAACACTCTGTGTGTGTGTGTGTGTGTGTGTGAAGTAGAGAAAGGGGGAGAGAGCCCAAGTGGATGAAAGAGTGTAAAAGGGGAACAACAGAGAACTTCTATCAGAAAATGAAAATCAGTGTGAAAAAAGATTCATGGGGAAGGGAGTGTGAAAGAGGACACAAACGGGAGCTTAGCGATGGGAACACAAAGAGCTCTCTCTCTCTCTCTATATATATATATATATACATATATATATAAAGTGACCTTGCTCTTATGTCAATTTTTAGTCTAAAGACTTGAAATTTGATAAATACAAGGCATTTTGACAGAAAATCGTTGCTAAGAGGTCAAATTTGAAAAATTTGTTCATTGCAGGCCTGGGGATATGTTGGTCATTGGGGGGTCATTGATATTAATCAACTCTGGTACTCGTTGTGGTAAAGGGATATGATGTTGCAAGACCCGAAACTTCCTAATGATCCTCGCAAATACATCATGGACGACACCCTCCAGTACGTATGTGTGAAATTAGTGTTTTTTTTATCAATAATTGTTTTTATTCTGTTGGTGTTGTTTTTATATTTCTATCTTGTTGTTCTATATATATTTTTTGATTGTGATGGGTTAATGATAAATGTGTTAGTAAGATTTTTTTGTAAACAAGAAAAATGTCATGAGTGAAAATGAAACTTTAAGTTTTGTTGTTTTAAAAAAAAGAAGACCAATTAATTGAATCAAATGGAACTCTATTTCATAAAAAGAAAAACACAAATTCTGATTGTGTTGTTGATTAAAGAGAAAATATATTAGCATAAATTTATGAAAAAGAAATTTTGTGGTACAAAAATGTTTAAAACTGTCAAAGAAAATCATTACGAAATAAAAAAATTGAAACTATTAACAACTTTTAGTTTTAATAGGAATATAGCTCTTAAGAACTTAGCATACAAGGTCAGAGAAAATTCTATTGAAATTTTTATATGGATATATATATATATATATTTTTTTTTTTTTAATTATTATACCGACATAATATTAACAGCTTTCCCAAAGTTTTAGAATGCTCTTATATTTACAACTAGCCAAATATAATTATTTGCTTCATCAAACAATTTGGTTAATCACCTGATGAAGCCTAGAAGTTGGTCGAAACATGGTGTAAGAATAATAATAAAAGATGAGGACAACAACAGTCCAAAAGAAAATAATAGAAAAATGAAGTTATTGAACATAAAAATGAAATGTAGATCTATTTTTTGGACTGTTGTCCTTATTGTTACATTCACGACGTTTCAGCTAACGAACACTTCAGCCTTCTTCAGGTGATTGAGAAACTTTTTGTAAAAATTGGGATTTTTCAGAGAATTTCAAACTTAACCCTTTATTTAAACCAAGGGGGTAGTCTGACCCTTTAAACATGGTAGGGGTGTCCAGCCTTGGAAATGTACTCCTAGTAATTATTGCCTTTGGATAGGATTGAAACCTTTTCCTTCTGATAATGCTTAGTGAGAATTGTAAAAACTAAACACTATTATCCATTGCACAAGATTCCCAATTACAAAAAGAACAAAAAACCTTGGGTCCTGATGTTTGATCTCCTGAAGAATTCATCAACTGAAACATTGTAGAAATAACAATGCTTAAAAAGGTGACAACAAGTCCTCAAAATAGATGTACAAATTATCAAGCCTCCTCTTAACAATTGTAAAAGTAAAACTAATAAGGATGAGGATAACAGTTTAAAAAATAGATGTGCATGTTTTCAAGTGTCGTTTTAAAGATTGTTAAGTTGACAATGATAAGGATGAGCAGAACAGTCCTAATGATGCAAATTATCAAGCCTCATCCTTAGTATTTTGAACGAAAGAATAATAAGGATGAGAATAATAGTCTGAAAATTATATCAAAAAATTAAAGCTTCATCCTAAGAATGAGAAAAGAATGAAATTACTATTAGATAAAAGATATGTATATATTTAAATACTTACCCATTGACTTGTCAGGATGAACTGACCACTCAGTCTTTTTTAGTTGGGCTTCCTTAAAAATAAAAAATGAAAATTTGATTTAGAAATATCAGTTAAGAGTATAACATAGTTTACAGCAAAAAATGAAGGAGAAACAATTTTTTTTCTTACACATATATATATATATAAAAAGATAATTTTCAATTCTTTTTTTCTTGGATTTTTAATCAGGAAACTCACACAGCATCTACAGCAGCACTGGCATATAATATATTATTATTATTATTATTATTATAGTATAACTATTATTAGTGTAATTATCATTAGAGTTGGGAAGTTTAATTGGCAGTTGGACTTTAGAATCATACTACACAAGTTCAAATCCTTTGCATTCATAATTGGACTTTTACCCTTGGAAAAGGTATGAATCCCCCATTCCCTTCAGCTATGGGTTAAATAATGTGCGTTGTGTTATTCCAAAAAAAAACTACAGGTGGTCAAAAAGAACGTTAATAAAAAAAACGATTATTCTCTGCATTAAATGACCTAAAGAGGTTGATATGCCTTAAAAAACATACAAATCATTAATGTTTATATTATTGATCTTATAATTATGATACTTATCATAGAATTATTACATCTATTTTATCTACTCATAGAATTATTACAAGTGTTTATATGATTGATATTATAATTATTACTAATATTCACTTTCTATTTACTCATTGAATTATTACTTGTGTAGTGTAGTTATTGATTATATTAATTTTATAATTATTATTATTTTTCATATTCTGTATATCTCTTTATAGAATTATTATTACTGTAATTAATGTTTATATTATTATTGTAATGATTATAATAATTATTATTATTCAATTTCTGTAAATCTGCTCTACAACAACAACATCAGCATGGACAGGTTTGGACAAGATTTGTGGTTTATAATGTTTAGATCTGACTATTTCAGTGTTTTCCTTCTGTCTGTCACCCTAACATTCAGTAACCATTAATAAAATGATTCTAATAAACTAAGGAGCGCCAATGTTCTAATTGAATATAAACAAAGATTAAAGGTCAGAACAGGAGGAGCGCCAGGGATTTCTATCTTGTCCCAGTCGTTTATTTTTGTTTAAATATAGGGTCGTTAGTTCATCTATATTTGGAAATATTTTGAATGGCTAAAACTAAGTTGTTGTTGTTGCTTTCACCTTTATTAAAAAATTTTTGATACAAGAAATTAAATGTTTTTTGGTGATTTTTTGTTTTTAAATTTCATTTTTATGGTAATAGACAAACACCTGCCACACCAGCCAGGACCATGGCACAGCCAAGGAGTGGTCAATGGCATCTCTAGAGTAAATGTAACTCTACTGACCTCCACATCAACCAATGCTGAATGGACCAATAAACACTGAAAAATATGAGAAACCCTTTAAAACCTCATTAACCCTTTCAACTCTCTCTCTCATATATATATATATATATATATATATATATTGATCCTAGCTATCTAAAGCAAAGACACACACACACACCCACACATGGAGGCTTTTACCTTTGGATCCTGAATTAGCAAAATTACCAACTAGTCACTCAGGGTCGTTTTATTAAACTTATTAGGATCGAAATTTCAGTGTCTTTTTTTGTACTAGGTTACTAAGGCCGATATATCGGCCCCTTCGGTTCTAAAGGGTTAAGGTGCCAACCAAAGCCAAAACAGAGGTACACTGACATTTGTCATATGTTTTTTTAATAGAACCAGAGTGACTACTTGGTAATATTGCTAAGTTAGGGTCCAAAGGTGGAGGCAGAAATATCGTTTGGTGTGTTTTTCTCTTGCTTTAAGTCGCCAGATATGTTGGTTCTTTAGGGTTTAAAGGGTTAATAAACTGGTTGAACAACAGAAACCACAAAACTCGCATGATGCTCTTTGATTTGAGGTGTGTGGGGTATTTTAGGAAAGGTTTAGTTTAAAAATTAAGGAAAACAAAACCTTTTTTAAGCTTTATAAAAGTATACTTTTCTTTAAAGCCCTCACTCTCAAGTACATCATCATCAGGGCTCAGTGGTGTTAAAGATTATTCTTGTCGCAGACTACTAATACACTAATGATTTTAATATTTCTTTTGATTTTTTCTTTACTTTTCATACTGTGAGAATATGCTTATTTAAAATATTCTTGGGACAGCCCTAATAACTAGTGATGTGAGAAGCATATTCTTTAATCCTTTTGACCCTAAGAAGCCGATATATCTGCCCTAGCCACATTAGGCAAACCAATATTTTGGCTTTAATATGTTCCTCTAATATAACAATTCTAAATGACTACTTGGTAATTTTTATAAGTCGGGGTTCAAAGGATTAATAGAATAAAGTCACAGCCCTTTTAATTACATAAATTATCATATATTTTGATGAAAAAATCCAATTTCAGGACTATTTTTGCACCTTAAACTGGCTGAAAAATGAGGTGACATTCACATTTTGTCATTCCCTTCCCTGCATACGCCATTGCTAAAGGCAATTTTTACGTTTGTTTGTTTTTCACTTCATTTTTTCAACCAATTTTCTGTTTTCAACCAGTTGTTGCGTGTGTAAGCACGAACACCATGTTCTGGGCAATTAAGAATATTGATTTCACTTCGTCTTTAACGCATTAACATTTTCTTTTTAACTTCCAATCAAAGTTTTGTTTTAGACACATACCTTCCCTCCCTGCTCTTCCAGGTAGAAACGTTCCTTCCTAACGATTGAAAAATTGATGTATGCGCGCAAATCGACCGCTCAGAGCGCGGGCAGGCATTAGCACACACACACAGAGGGCCCATCCTCTGAGAGAAATTAAATTTGCTTAAGTATGGAGGGGGGGGGAACAGAACTGTAATCAATTTTAAATTCGTAGTTACTGAGTGCTGTCTGTTGTATGGGTGCGGGATGGGTTTTTCTTCTTTTTTTTCCCTTTTTTTCTAGGGTAAGATGTTACTTTCTCGTTAATTTATTTCCTGATTAAAAAAAAATATAAAAATAAAGGAGTGAACCAACTAAATAAAAAAACAAGTCGACATGTGCCGTGTTAATGGAATTAAAATTATTTTAATCTTCTGAACTTAACTGGTCACAAGTTCGGAGGAGAACCGGTGTCGACGGTCGGTGGTGTGTGTGTGTGAAATCAACCGAAAATCACGTGACGTTAATCCTCTAAAGTTTCCCAAGGTTTTTTTTTCTTAATGAAATGAGTAAATATAAATTATACAGAAAATAAACAATTTACAACGGCAACAAATGCATTATCTTTATTTACCGGGAAACGTTTGGGAGTGTAGTCTCTTCTATTTTTACATTTAAATATAACTTATTTTTATTTAAAATGTCGAATTCAAAAGAATCCATACATTTTTTTACAAGTTTTAAATAAGAAAATATAATTGTTTTCGTTAATTTTCAAAACGTTTTGGAGTTTAAAAAACAAACAAAAACTAACTTTCCGTAAAACTTGGGACAATAACCACTGAAACCAGTATTGTCACTCTGCCTTTAATTTTGTGTCTGAACCAAACCAGAGTAAAACCAAAATTGTCCAAATAGGGGATCGGTAGAAACCGAAAGCAACTCTTAAAAATCTTTAAATATTATTCTTTGGGGAATTTTTCATGTTTTGATTTAACTGAAAGTTTATCAATTATATTTATTTATTTATGCCGTTTCATAATGCCATTAACTTTATTGCGGAGTTTTGTCCTCATCTTCGTTGTTTTGGGTGTTTTTACTCCGTGGCTGTGGGTGACGCAGCAGCAGCCAGCGGATACGGTTTTCAGGTGAGATTGTCAGAAGGTAGTGGTTTCAATTCCTACCCAAGCCAGCTAGGTTTACTTGCTCAAAAACATGCCGATAGACATGGAGGGCAAGTGATTATTGGCGATCAGAATGGTTGAGATCGCATTCAAAGACTCGCATTATTATTCCTCCTCGGGTGCGGTCGGTTAATTTAAATATTTAACTGAAGACGGCAGAAACGTAAACGTGGATAGTGAGAGTGAGGTAAACACACACACACAAAAAAAAAACTAAGATCCATTATAAAATTAATACTCTGAAAGTTTATTTTCCAGTCAATAACAATAACTGAAAATTTCGAAAAAAAAAAGTGAACAAGAGGAGAGAGAGAGAGAGAGAGAGAGAGAGAGAGAGAGAGAGAGCAATGGGTTGTTTGTACACATCTTCATCCACATTTAAATTTAGCGGTAGAGTTGAATGGAGCAATTATTAGACATCATAATAAATGGGCCGGCCATAAAGTTGTCTAAATAACCCGAGAGAGCAATTCAATTCTAAATAATATAATTAGGGTTTTTATAAAAAAAAAAAGAACAATTGACAGAGCGCTAAATAAATAATGACGAAATGATCGAACTTTTTTTTTCAATCAGGTAAACCAAGTTTGTATTCCAGGTGTTAAACAATTTGGAAAGGGGACAGAAAAATAAAGCGTCTTTTTGTTCTTAAGTTACGCGCCATATCGCTGTCTGTTTAGGCGCGACATGGGACTTTTCTCTAATATTTCTTTTCAGTAATTTTAAGAAATTCAATTATTTTATTTCAATTTTACGTTACGTGCGGGTAGATGATGTTTTCGGATTTAAATTAACAGGAGTCTAAAATATTATTTAAGTTGTTTATGGTTGTTTTGTTTCTCTAAAAAAATGTGACATCGGAATACATTTTTATTACATTCATTCATTACCATTTTTAAAAACATGAGGTTGACAATGGAAATTTCAGGTTTTAGTGTTTGTTAAAAAATAAATCATCTCGAAATTGCTTCGATTAAATTATTAATATTATCCAAAATTAACAAATTATTCAATAATCAATCTTTGGACCCTATGAGGCTGATATATCGGCCCTGACAACATAAGGCTAAAAAAGATATCAATATTTTAGCTTTAATATGTTCGTTCCTCTTATATAAATCTAAGTCGGGGTTCAAAGAATTAATTTTGGATAATACTAATTGATATTCAAACAAACAGTAAGAAACGTAAACGATCTTATTTTCTTCCAGTTTTGATAGATAAGAAATCTTTTTAAAACAAATTAAGAGTTCGCTTAAAAAAACAAAAAATCTTCCTTTCCTTTCGATAAAGCTTTTAATGAGAACATTAATGTCATAATAACAACCTGACTTGACCGTTCTGTTCTCTGTAAAATAATTAATGGCAAGAATTGTAAATGAATTCACTGTTTTTAATTTGGAAATAAATGTGGTTGTTGTTACTTTGTGATATTTCCGTTCCAAAGTTTAGGGTTACACCTAAAAGCATTTTTGACATATTTTAGTGGTTGGTGTACTTACTTGGACCTTCCACGTTTGTTTGGATAGCATATTTTTAAAAAATCTATTTACTTTTTTTTTCAAACCCTAAATGGACTATTTTATTTAAATTTGAACTTTTGGAAAGGCCAGACGTACTTTAGACTTCTAACACACACAAACTTAAATGTCTCTCATGACCGAAACAAACAGAAAACATTTATTTCAAAATTAAAAAAAAAATCAACTTAGCACGCATGAAACATAAGTCAAACTACATCCTTTCAAGTATGAGTGGAGTGAGTGTTTTCAGTTTATTACACAGACTCAGAACTAAACCACAAATTCAAAGCAATGACAGTGAAGAAGAGTCTTCTGCATTTTGTTTATCTCCACTTCCAAACCAAAACCATTATCATCCAAATTAATTCAATTTGTAGAAGCAGAATTATCTAATTAACAAACATTTTTTTTTCATTTAGTAAAGAATAACACAATTCATTATCTTATAAAATTATTCATTAAAACAAATTCCATTTCTTCTTGTGAATTGCGTGAGTTTATTTCGGTTTTCTTTAATTGATATGGAAGTTAAAAAAAATTTAAAACGAAAACCGTTTACAAATCAAACTGAATTAATCCCAACGAAGTGGAGAGAACAAGAGAAAAGACTAAAAAACAAAAAGAAGGACTCTTTAAGCACCAGTCACCACGTGTGTGTGTGGTGGTGCTGGTGTGTGTGCGTGGTGTCGAAGTCAAGATGACCCAAACAAATAACCGTAAATAAATAAATGACCTAAAACAAATTTTTAAAAAATAAAGTTGATGATTTGATTAATCTTGTTGTCGAAATGTAAATTCTTATATATAAATAAAAAAGAACAATTTTCTTTTGAAAAAAAATAAATTAAATAAAATAACAATGGATGCAGGTAAAAAACAATAAAATTGATTTGGTTTTTATCGGCAGTTTTTTGTACGCTGTTGGCGAGAGCCGTATGCGTGGATTCTTTCTTAAATTGGTTGTTAGATGTGAATAATGTGTTCTGTTATTGTGGTTTACGTATCTCTGTAAATGTTAAAACTCCGAAAGAAAGCAGAAATTAATGAAAGTCTCTTCTTTACATGATCGTAAAAAACGAATTCTTCTTTTACCAAACGTTGAAGGAAATATCTTGTTCTTGTTGACCAATAATGTGTTTATTTTATTTGTGTAGTGTGTCGGCGTGTAAGCGAAATGGGGATTTAAATGTTAAGGTTGCACACCGACCCATTTAACTGAAAGTTACAAAAAGAAGAAGAAAAAAACATTAATTCCTTTTATCTTTTGGACCCTAAAAAGTCGATATATCGGCCCTGAAGACAAAAGAAGACACCCCAATATTTTGGCTTATGTTCATAATATAGCGACTCTAAATGAATACTTGGTAATTTTGAAAAAGTGGGGGTTCAAAAAACTACATTTAATTCATCTAATTCATTTAAACTATATTATTAATATAGTTTAACTATATTGAGATAATTAAAAACATTTTTTTTATGGGCATGAGCACGTTTCATTCACGTTTATTGAAAAACACACACGCAAATTCCTTCAAACAAATATTACAGCTTTATGCTATTTATTTATTAAGATCAATTTTCGCTTTTTTTTTGTTCAAATATCGATTTGTACGAGAACCGGGACGTTCGAAAACCGAGGTTTGAATGTAGCGCCAAAAAAGACGACTTACTTTTCTTGTTCTTTCTTAACATTGATAAATGTAAATTTAAGTGGAAACGACACATTTTTATTTGAAAACCTACTCGATAAGTTTATTAAACTTTAATAAACTTATCGAGTTTATTAAACTTTAATAAACTTATCGAGTTTATAGTATTAACCAGGTTAATACTTTAATAATTAAAGTATTAACCTGGTTAATACTATTACTTCATTAAACTGAGACAGTGTCTTTAATTTTGAATGTATTTTTTTTTTATTAAAAAAATAGCTTCAAAATTGGAATTGACTCAATTTCTTTATTTTGGTGATATGAGTCATCATCCAACCCATCCATTCATTCATCATTGTTTACCACTTTTACAAGGAAAGACATGTCGTCATTTCACTGTTAAGGGTCTGTATGTGAGTGTGTTGTGTGTGTGGTTGGTCGTGAGAATTAAATCAGACAGTTCATTTTTCTTTCCCCCTTCTTTTAACTTAGGTAAGGTAAGAAAACTTTGTTCGAAATGTTGTTCTGAACCCACAACTACACCTGCACACCTAACAAACAAAAATGTTTGAAACAAATTAAAGATTTGCTTAGAATGACACAGACGTCGTCGAACACATACCGAAAGTTTTTTTTTTAATATTAAACGATAAAAAAAAAATTGGGTACAAAGAAATAAAAATAATCGGGACGAAAATTTGATTTTTTGGTGGATGATAGCAGCAGCAGTTTTGAGTTTTCTCTTTTTCGTGAATTTGACTAATGAATATTAATAATATTTCTGAAAAAAGAAAAGAAAAGAAAAATATGTAATTTGAATATTGATTATTCGGGCTTCGTGTTTATCCTGTCTTGATTAAGTTTAACATTTCGGATAGTTTTTTTTTTATCGATCATCAAGGTAAAAAAGCTTTCTTTAGAGAGATTGTATACAAAGTTTCCTAGGGGTACCCGGAAATGGGAAGGAAAGGTATGAATCAGCGGTGTTGAAACGTTAAATGCAAGAATAAAAGTTAAAGTTGTCCCCTGAAGAATTTAAATCCCAGTGACATTTTCTTGGAATTTATTATCATTCAAAAACAGTTTCCACCACCCTCGTTGATTGTTTTAGATCGATTTCTGCAAATGTACTTTTTGTAATTTCCTAGGTATCAGTTATGTTATAAATTCGACGGTCAGTCCATCAAGGGAGGGCAACAAAATCTGCTTTTTAAAAATACTTTTAATTGTATTATTTTACTTAGCTTTATAAAAACTCATATAATTTTATTTAAAAGCCAAGAAAATGACATCATTTTACGTTCTACGCAAAAAGTTGACAACTTTTCTTTCACCTTAAAAATGGTGAAACTTAAGTTCTAAGTTTTTATCTAATCAATCAATAATCTCATTCATTGCTGCTGCTGCCTGCAGTGAGCGTGCACGCACTCAACAACAGACAACAACAACAGTATCATCATCCAAAAATTATTAAATTAAAGATATTAAATCGGGATTTATAAATTAAAACTTATAGCAAGAGTTTTCTTACGAGATTAATAAATAGGTTGAAAACTTGCCCATACAAGATCTTTTACTTTTCACATACGAAAACGTTCTGATTGTCCTGTCAGTGTTTTGTTTACTGTCGCCGTCCGTTTTACACTTTTTACATTATTTTTTGTCAATGACTTTAACGCTAAAAATAAAAACAGCAAAAAAGAGCCCTACAACTTCCAAACAAAATTAAAATGTCTACGAAAGACTTAAAATTGAAAAGAATTTACGTTTCAGTCACAAAAAAGAAAGCCTACCTGGGTTGGTACAACGATTAAGCCTACCAACAAACCAATCAGTCAGTCCGCTTTTATTTCTTACCTGTAATGTTGGGTATTTATTTGTCGGTTGGTCGCGAAAAGTTTTTAATCCATATTCACGTAACTTGAATTCAGGTAAGTAAAACACTAAGAAATCATTTTGTTTCCTTGGTTGATTAAAAGAAAACTCCAAATAATAAAGATGATATCAGCTAGGTAAAAATAAATCCATTTTCCTTTTGGGTAGGTTGGAGAAAGGCTGAATTAAATGAATAAAATACGACAATCGAATGTAGAGACAGACTAGAAAAGCTTGTTCGTCCCACAGAAGTAAAAAAACAAACATGTAAAACGTATCGTTTTTGACTGACGAATGAATAGTGAGTGGAGTGGGTGGCCAAGGAGGGCTGGGTTAGTGCGCGCGTTGACGACAAAGTAACCCATAGAGAGGCGAACGGACGGGGAAGGAAGGAAGGCAGCGCTTGCTCTGTGGGTGCTCCCTCTCTCTCTCTGTGCTTTCTTTAGGAAAGAAGGAAGGAAAGAACGACCTTGTATTTCTACCAAAACCCTACTAATTCTTTTCTTTTCTTTTCTTTCTTTGGCGCTTACTTTATTTCTGTCTTTTTTTTTTTCGAAAGGGAGGAGCAAGGATTTATTTCTGCAAAGTAGAGATATGTGCGGAAAAATAAGAGGGAGATAGAGAGTAGGAGAGAGAAAGAGAGTGGGAGAGATAGAAAGAGAATAAGAGAGAGAGAAAGAGAATAAGAGAGAGAGAGAAAGAGAATAAGAGAGAGAGAAAGAGAATAAGAGAGAGAGAAAGAGAATAAGAGAGAGAGAAAGAGAATAAGAGAGAGAGAGTGTGTGTGAAAGAGAAAGAAAGAGTAAAAAAGAGAGAAATAAAGGGAAGGACAGAGTGAAAAAAAGGACAAGAAAGAAAGAAAAGAAAAAAAGAGGAAGTAAAAGAGAAGAACGACCGAAAAGAGAAATTGCAGAAAAAGAGAGAAAAAAAGAAAAGGAGAAAGCAGAAAGGGAAACAGAGGGAATAAAACGAGAAAAAGGGGGGAGAGGGGAAAAACAAGAGAAAAGGGACAAAATAAGAATGGAAAATAGAGAGAAAGAAAGACAAGAAAAAAAGACAAAAAACGGAAGAAAAAAGAAAGAAAATAAGAGAAAAGAAAAATAAGAAAAAGACAAAAAGGAAGAAAAAGAGAAAAATAAGAAAAAGACAAAAAGGAAGAAAAAGACAAAAGAAAGAAAAAGACAAAAAGGAAGAATAAAAAGAAAGAGAAGCGAAGTAACGAAAAAAGTAAAAGAAAGAAAAGGAAAAAAAAAAGAAAAAAGACAAGAAAAAAATGGAAAAAAAAACTAGAAGAAATTCAAAATTGAAAAAAGAAAGAAAGAAAAGGAAACCACAAGAAATTACCGAAAAAAAGGAAAAAAGAACAAAAAAAACAGAATAAAAAGATAATTCCTTCACTTTTGTTTGAAAAGGATTAAACCTTGCATTCTTCTACTTTTTTTTCTTTTCGTTTCGTAAATTGAGATTCTTTTGAAGAGTATTTGTTTGATTTGACCGTCTCTTTTATGAAGGGATTATTATATAAAGTTGGAAAGGGAAGCAAAATGAATGAAAAAGAAAATCTAGGAAGAGCTTCTTAAAAAGGTGTAAAATAAAGGGTAAGGACCGAACTATGAAGGAGGTAATAATCAATGAAATTTAGTTAAATCCATTTCTAGGGGTTTTATTGATTTTTTGTTTACTTCTTTTATTTCTCACTAATTTAGGTTTTTTTTTTTAGTTTTTAATGTTAATTTTTTTTTTTTTTTGCATCTCGACTTTTTCTTAATTTACAAGGATTTTAAAACTTTTTTTAAATTATGACTCAACAGTGACGGTTACCGGTCGGTTTTTGCGATCCCAGACCCAGACATATATTTAAAAAATAACTAACCGTGTCGTAGGTACAAAAATGTAAAATGAAAAATTAAACAAATGTAAAATTTTTTATCTTATGAATTAATAATAAAACTATTATTATAACATCATTTTCTAAGACAGCACAACTCAACTCCTTTAATCGCCAGACCAAGATTTTACTAAGCAATCCGATTTATGGGTTGCCATAATGTATAATGTGTTTACTTAGTGAGCAGCACTCACCAGCACCAACCAAGTTTGGCTCAAGGCCATTAAATTTTATTTAATCTTGATATTTTTGTCTTTTACTTTTAAGTAAAAAAATTGTAAAACAAAGATTTGTAGAGAGAGAAAAAGATTTAAGGTAAAAAAGATAAAATTGTATGTATGTATATATATATATATATATAATAAAAAACCTATTCGTTTTTATTTATTTCTAGGGAAAAAAAGGAAAAAAAAAAATTAATTGCAAAAAAAGAAGAAAAAAGACCAAAAAATCTTTTAGTTACAGAAAACAAAAATTAAACTCAATATAACCTAAATAAATATACTAAAATAATTTTTAACTTAAAAAAAACCAGATCAAAATAAGCACTAAAGGAGCACCAAAGCATTTTCCTTCCTTAGCAATGCTGAGGAGGGAGGAGCAATGCCTCTAATGTCCTAAAATAAAAGGAGGAAAGGTAAATAGTTTTGAATTCACACACTCACTCATAACTCACTCAAATAAATGAAAAAAGAAAAGATGTGTGTCAGAGAGAAAGAGAAAATAGAGACAAAGATAAATAAGCAGAGAGAGAAAAAGGAAAGAAACGACAAAGAAAGATGAGCAGAGAGAGAAAAAGGAAAGGAAGGACAAAGAAAGATGAACAGAGAGAGAAAAAGGAAAGAAAGGACAAAGAAAGATGAGCAGAGAGAGAAAAAGGAAAGAAAGGACAAAGAAAGATAAGCAGAGAGAAAAAAAGGAAAGAAAGGACAAAGAAAGATGAGCAGAGAGAGAAAAAGGAAAGGAAGGAAGTGGATCATTGAAGATTTTTGTCATGAGCCAAGAAAACTAGAAGTGATTTCTTAATTTTATCATTTGGCCACTTAATAATAACTAGTTTTACAAGATAAGTAGCCGATATGACCAATTATGTGGCTTCTTTTTCTCTCTTTCCAGGCCTTGATGACAGTTGTCCTGAGTAAGTGGAGGAACAAGAGACATAACAAGATAATTTAGGAAAATTACTTCTCTATTCCAATCTTTCTTTTTTTTTTCCTGTTACCCTCTCAATTTCTTTTTTAGCATTTAACCCTTTCGACCCTTAAGGGCCGATATATTGGCCTTATTAACTTAAAGCAAAAAAAAAGACACACCAAATTTTTGACCCTAACATGCTCCTTTAATAAAAAGGCTCTGAGTGACTAGTTGGTAATTTTCTTAAGTCAGGGTCAAAAATATTAGCCTTATTAACTTAAAGCAAATAAAAAGACACACCAAAATTTTGACCCTAACATGCTCCTTTAATAAAAAGGCTCTGAGTAACTAGTTGGTAATTTTCTTAAGTCGGGGTCAAAAGGATGAGGCCGAAATATCCGCGTGTCTGTGTCTTCTTTTGCTTATGGTTGTCAGGGTGAGGATATCAGTTATTTAGGGTTTAAAGGGTTGATAATCCACACTCAAATCCATTTTGGTTAAAAAGACTGTTTTCTTTTTTTGGGGTGGCGTATTTTGAAAGAAAGTAAAATAAATTTATCAAGATGTGTCAGGGAATTTCTCTAATTTGTTTGTTTTGTTTTACAGCACATAAACCTTTTTAGGTCATTTAATGCCGAGAATAATCTTTTTGATAAACAGTCTTTTTGTCCAAACATATTTTGGAATAACACAGCGAAGTTTGAACATCGGTAAAAGCTTGGGCTCTGGAATCATAGTATGACAGTTCAAATCCCAATCAAAACCATTGCATTCACCTTAAAAATGGCCTTGTGCCAAACTTAGTTGGTGCTGATCACCAAGTGAATATAATATTTTGGAACAATACAAAATGGAATATTTACTCTCTAACTGGAGGGAATGTTTTTATTTTATTTAGTTCTCTTGCGAGCATAGAACCAACTCATTGAGTCGGTTTTGTAACTGTTTCTTCTGGTTGGGTGGTTAGCCCTGCGCAGGCTATTCAGCTGGTGCTTAGCAATCTGCTGGACCGTAGAGTACCTGATATTTTTACATGGTCACTCATCTAAGTACTGAACAGTCTATGTTGTTTAACTTTGGTGATCTAGCGGGAATCGGTGTTTCAAACATGATTTGACTGTACAGACGGAATGTGGGGATTAAAATTTTTCTCGTCTCACCCTACTATTAAATATGAATAATTGTCAAGAAGGCTTTAATAAACATCACCTACAGTACAGTGGGTCATATATGTAATCAAATAGTGATAAAGATGAGGATAACAGTAAAAAAAATAGATGTATAAATTACCAAGCCTCATCTCTGATTGTGAAAGTAATAACGATAAGGACAACAGTCCAAAAATAGATGTACAAATTATCCCACCTCATGTCAGTGATTGTGAAGATTATAATGATTAGGATGAGGACAATAGTCTGAAAAATAGATGTACAAGTTACCAGTCCTCATCTCAATGATTGTTACTTCTACGGTAACAATGAAAATGATGAGGACCAAAGTCGAAAAAATAAATTTACTAACAATCAAGCCCCATTTCAAAGTAATAAAGATATAGAATTAGGTTTTTCATCATATACATCTGATATTTACAACATGATTTTTTTTTTTTTCTTTGAAATCAATATTGATTTTCTATTGAACCCTTGTTGTCACACTTTGAAAATGACGCTCAGCTTAAAAGAACAGAAAAATGATTGAAACACACAGAACAACAAACACACACAGCACTAGTCTTACAAGTGACAAATCCCAAATTGGGCCTTGGTAACTGATGCAAACCATGCAAGAACCAGATTTGAAAAGCAACACAGAAGATAAACTAAAATCTGAATTCAAGCAAAACCAGAGATAAGTCAAAGTTTCATTATATTAGAAAGGGTAAGGATTATTCTGATTGGCAAGCGTGACGAGAGAAGAGTATCTCAATAGAAATGATAAAATCTTGTTTTCATTTGGCTTTTATTCTGTCAAAATGTTTAGCATAGAATTTATATAGAAATGGCCTGAAACTTGCAGACTAAAGTTAGGGTTGCTGTTTGAGTTGATAGATAGTAAATACTGATTATAAAGCCAAATTTCAAAATAAAAAATACAAGTGCAAATTCAGTATGGAACTATAGATTGTGAACAAATCCTTAAGTACGCCAGACACGCTTCAGATTAACATTCATTTGTCCTTGGGCTAAATAAAACCCCCCAAAATTAATTTTTGTTTTTAGTTGATTTTTTCCAATAAATTAAATTGGAATAAATGTTTGCAAAAATGACCTTTGGCTATTTTTATTTTGCTTTATTTGAACAAAATGAGGATTAAAGTGATTTTTACAAACAACATCATTATAAATTGATTTTAATGCAAGCTTCAGGTCTAATGTTTTTCATTTGAAAAAAAAATCAATGGATGTTATTACATATTAATTAATTTCATTAATTAAAATTGGGTTTATCGGAAATTGTTTAACAATTAATTCAAGTTTGCACTTCCAGTTTATTCATTTGAAAAATAAAGTTATTTGATAACATTGATATGCATTTATATACTGACACACACAAATACATAGGAGGAAATTTTTGAAAGGTGTACTTTTTTCTGGAAAGTGGTTTCTTTTGCTCATGTGTTGAAAGCCGTGTGATATATACTTAGTTAGCTGGGTTAGCAGAGGTGAAGCATTGGTAAAAGCTTGGGCTCTGGAATCTTAGTACGAGAGTTCAAATCCCAGTCAAAACCATTACATTCAACTGCCTCGGGCTGATGGGGTGCATTAACTTGGGAGAGCAACTCAATTCAACACTGAATGAAAAAGGCTTAGGTATAGTGCCCATAAAAAGGGCCTTGTGCCTAACTTGGGTTGGTGCTTGAATAAGTAAATAAAATATACTTAGTTGAGCACAATGCCAGTTTTACATGCTCATATTCCAAGGTCCTTTGTAATCAGAGATGCCTTTCACTTAGATGAGTTACTCTCATAGAGTTAATAGGTCTCATCTATATGGTTTTTTTCCTTTCACCTAGATGAGTTAATGTTGTGAGTTAACGAGCTTCATCTGCCTGAGGCAGCTGAAAGTGAATTTGATGGTTTTAACTGGGATTGAAACTTTGTACAATTCCAGAATCCAAGCTTTTACCACTGCTCCAACTTCACTGCTTATGATATGTGATATATATATCATGGATATGCGTTATTGAATTCCTGCTTGTAGAAAATTAAACTGAGCAACATTGACCAGCGCCTATACCAAGGTAATGTAGTTAACTTCGGTGATCTGAAGGGAACTGGTGTCTTCACCAACTTGACCCTACAGATATTTGGTTATGAAATTTAGAACGGCTATTATTTAATATAACTTGTTTACTATATATATATAGAGTATTTGTGTGAGATAAGTGCAAACCAAAAGTCAACTGTTTTTAGTGACTGAGGAAGGGTTAATTAAAAAGAAGGCATCAGGGGAGAAAGGGGTAATAGCTTTGTACTTGCATATTTCTACATGTGATCATATATATATATATATGTATATATATATATATATATATAAATATAATCACATGTAGAAATATGTATATATTATATTTACTTGGTGAGCACCCCCAAGTTTGGCACAAGGCCGTTTTTTACGTGCTCTTACCCGGGTCTTTTTATATTCGGTGTTACCCTTCACCTAGATGAGCAGCTCTCCCGAGCTAACGAACCCCATCTGCCCGAGGTTGCTAAAGTGAAAGTAATGGTTTTGACTGGAGTTTGAACTCGCGTCATACGATTCCAGAGCCCGAGCTTTTACCAATGCTCCACCTTCGCTGAAATATGTATATATATATATTATATATATATATATATATATACTATATATAGATATAGATATATATTTTATTATGTTTAGATAAGAGAATCAGAACAAATATTTTGTTTTAAGATTATTCTCTCATCTTAGAGGCTGACCATTTCTTCTTTCACAACAAGGGAATAACATGTACTACTTTGTACTTAAAGTCTGTTCTGATTGAAATAGTAAGACAAGTAGATATGAAATATACTAAAAAAAAAAAAAAATAATGAAAAGACCTTTAAAAAAAAAGAAAAAAGAAAATCACAACGGAAGCAGACAGTTCGTAGTGGTCTATGGAAGGAAGAGGGTGCATCAGTATTTGGCATTACAAGTTCTAAAAGTGGAATGAATAATCATAACAGTCATAGTTGAGAAGGAGAATCCACTTAACACAGCTTTCAATAATCTGGAGGTTTCAGCTTAGTAGAGGATTTTTTTGTACTAGAACTACTTCAAAAACTAAGGAGGATAGAAAGAGATAGCAGTGAGATAACATTAAGAACAAAAAAATTAAAAAAAAAAGAAAGAGAAAAAAAGGAAAGAAAGAAAAACAGTATTTCAAGAAAATGGATGCAAAAAGTCAATATATGCATTATCAGATGGTATAATCTTTTCTCTTAATGTCCTATGAATGGTTGGGTTTTAGAATACTCTAACTGCACCTCTGAAGTGAAGAGGAGTCTCCCAGAGAAAGACATCATGGGCCTCGTGTTGTATTTAATTGTTTCCTCATCTTGTGTGTGATGGCACCGTAAGAGTAAGTTCGAAGTACAACACAATTTTGAAATGAACAAATCTCATCTTGGGTTTCTGACACAAGGTTTTTCAAAAAATTATTTCACAATGAAGAACTAGTGTACATGCTTTTTAAAAATCATTAGTTTTGGTATCACAAAAATTCTAAAGAAGTATATATTTACTTGGTAGAGGACCAAGCAAAGTTAGGCACAAGGCCATTATTATATCCCTGGACCTATCAATGTTACCCTTAACCTAGATGAGTTGCTCTCCCAAGTTAATGAGCCCCATTTGCTTGAAGCAGCTAAATCTAAATATAATGGTTTTGAATGGGATAGTTTAAATAGGTAGAAAGCATAAAAAATAGTATTTTTTGAGGAAATTAATATATATATATATACACACAAACATAGTAATTAGTAAATAAATCCATACCTGGAATTGGCAGGCGTAGGTCACTGTCAGTTTAACACCTGCATACCGATTGAGTACTCTAACTGTAAATTAAAGCAACAATCCACCAACAGATTGATCATTAACATTATATATATATATATATCTGTCTAGGTGAGAAATTGACAGCCATCGAAGGCCGTTGACTCCATGTCTATGCTTAAGTAAT
>JAUZSX010314895.1:0-12028 GCA_034780655.1 Idiosepius hallami | reverse complement strand
CTTGCCCTTTATTTACTTTAATGCCCCTTGTTAAAATATTTTCTGGAGTAAGGGACGCTAAAATAAGATTCTACCCCTTTTGATAGTGTTTTTTACACACCAAAAAGGAAATATTATTCCGTGTGTTCTGTCTGTATTGCTAGAAATGAAGTTTGTTATTTCCCCATGAGATAACAAGTGATAAAATAAATATGAACTATTTCGACCCTTAAAGACCGGTATCGGCCTTTAACTTGAGACAAAAAGACACACGGACATTTTGACCCTATAGTTTTTAATAGAACGACTCTGAGTGACTAGTTGGTAGATTTGCAAAGTCAGGGTCCAAAAATTATGGCTGAAATATTGGTGGGTTTGTCTTCTTTTGCCTTAGATTGCCAGGACCGATATATGATAGGGTTTAAAGGATTAAGAGTATGTGTCACGTCGATTTCGTTATTTTTCCAGATAAATATTTATTTAAAAAGAACTAATAAAATATTTGCTTCGTATTTCGACAAAAAAGTTCAATATAAAACGATCGAAATTATATTTAAAATAAAACGTTAAAAATTTACAACGTTACAACAACAGCAATGTAATATAAAAACTTCCGGTTTTCCCATAATTCACCGACAACAACCGGATGTCTTTCTTTTTACGTGGATTTCCGTACGGGCAAACGTGGTATGTCTTATCCCTTGTAATCTTAAATATTCTTTTTATATAACCACACCATCGTGATTTAAATTTTTAGGCTAGTTTTAAAGAAATCTATTTTTTCAATTTAAGTATAATTACTTTTTTTTTTTTTTGACAGGAATAATGTCTGACGGTGAAAGGTAAGTCTGACCCATGGCCTTTTTTCTGCCGGTTTTCCAATGTGTTTAGAATCTTCAGTATTTTGTTGTATAACTTTTTTTTATCCAGAAAATTAAGATTTTTTTTTCTTTAATAATTTTAAAATATTTTCATTTGGCACTTGTATATTCAATATTTATTATTAATTATTAAATTACCATACCTAGCTGTCTGTACCCACGTGGCATCATGTGTGCTTAAAATCCCCGTTTAAGTTGTATTTTTGTTATTTATGCAATTTCAACTTTCTAATTAAGAGTAAATTGCAAACCTGTTTTAGCTTTAATTACAACAGAACAGCAAGCACTTCATTTTTTAGGGTTTTTAATCTGTGTGCTAAAGAACGACTTCGCAAATCTATCGCTTGGATCTTTTCTTTTTAATTCCTGTTTTGTCGATACTATTTTTAAGTTAAAAACTTACTATGAAAACTGAACGATTATTGAATATTTTTTTATTAAGAGAAAATTCCTTTGTGGGTTTGGATTTTGGGTTATTCTTTTGTTTTTCGTTAATAAAAATTTTCTGTTTTTATTTTATCTTGTACATGATTATTTCTCTTTTTCCAGTCTTGGTTGAAAATGTCGCTTTTGAATACCATTAATAAAACTTCTGATATTTACCGTTTTGTTACTTGAGTAAATTACTTTATATATAGATATATAAATTTGATTTTAGGATCAAGGTTCAAACCTTAGTAGATTAATCAAGTAAAATTGGAAACTTTTAGAAACAAAAATTAAATGTTCATATCGGCACCCATAAAAACTGGCAGGAGGTAAATTTAAAGGTGGTGGTGGGTGGATGCGGTGATAATAAAAAAAATTGTCCCTTCATAAAAATTGGTTTTCGTTGCCAATAGACATGTAATTTAAATCTTCGGTACAACTGAACTCTGGAGTTAGTTCCAACGACGGCTTGCCTGATTTTTAACATTTTTTTAACAAAAATGTTTTTGTTTTTTTTATAAAACCAAAGTGAGTAAATAATTATACACGTTTCCTTTTGCACCATTCAACAATTGTTTTGAGAAATTAGTTTTTTTTTTGGTAAATATTGCGTATCCCTTTGGCACTTTAGGTGGTTTAAAAAATGGAATGTAAATATGGATTAATTCCCTTTGGGGAAAACAATTCAACGAGCAAAAAAGGGTTTTTTAAGGTGTAGATATTGAGGTTTAAACCCCAATATATACAGAATTTGACATTGTCGATTCTGTTATTAGAGCTCCAAATTCTAGTAGTGCTCGCTAGTAGTAGTCAGCAGCGTTATCGAAATTAAAAACTTTGTCGGTGTCATCACAACTAAAACAATCTAATGTTTGGTTATGCCTAATTTTGCTAAATTTACTGATTTAAATTAAAATGTTACTTGTGTGTGCTAAAAGATTTCTTCAGACTATCATTATTGGTGATTTAAAAGTATTTGCTTCTTTATATTGACAGTTAATAGCGTTAGTAAATTTTGCGGAAAATAAGATATATTAATTAGAAACGAATTTGCCTGGACACCTAATAAAGATTGTAATTTAATTTCTCACAAAACCATGTTTTTTACGTCTACATTCATATCTGCAATTGAAGCCATAATCACATGAACCAAGTCTGTTATCACTTACATTTTTTTTTTAATAGCCAAAATATAAATTTTACTTGAAAATAAAACTAAGGTAAAAACATTTTTAAATCTTAAAACCATCAGCAAATCGTTAAAAAGAAAACTAAAACTTCCAAAAAAAAAATCAAAATCACATTTATTTCTTAAATCATCTTGTGCGCTAAAATGTTGTTTTTTTTTTTAAATATATTATAGAGAAGATTCTGCCCCTGCTGGTTCCTTAGATCTTTACACTGCCCTTCAAGAAGTTCTGAAAACCTCATTGATTCATGATGGTCTTGAGAGAGGTTTGAATCAGTGTTGCAAAGCATTAGACAAGTAAGTAAATATCTTTCAGTAATGTCCACCAGTCTACCTTTACAGTATAAATCATTTTCATAGACATGACCAATAACATGAAAGCTTTTTTTAAAACCTTATGTAGTATAAAATTTACTTCTCCAACTCATTAATCAGGCTAAAAACCCTTAAAATATTTATTTCTTTTAGCTTCATTAAAGCCTAAATTATGATTGGATCTTTTCTAGAAGACCCACGCCAAAAAAAAATACCCCTGCCACCCAATTACTCAAAAAAAGTGTGTTTTATTAACCCTAAGCCACCTCAGACGAGAGCGACCGTAGGTTCATTCTTGGGGTGACTCACCCAAAGTTAGTGATGTTATGGGAGTTACTTCCCCGTGGCGGTGGGGGTTTTTTTCATTAGTGGTGGGGGTCTTCTAGAAAAAATCCTTATGATTTCCTAAAACCAATGATATGACTGTTAAAAGTTTGTTTTACCTAAGAAATGTCTTCTTTTAATTCAGTATTTTTTAAGGTTCTCATAAATCTACAAATAACATTTAATTACCCCCGACAAAGGGGAGATGTGGACCTAGAAATTAACCTTCGTTCATCTGTCTACAATTTTCTCAAAAAAACACTGTTTGTCCCCTTCGGGGTGGGGTGTCGATTAAGGGAAAATGTTAATGCATGAGACTACCATTTGTTCATTTTTACTAGGATTCAACATTTTCCTAGGGACTTCAAGGGCTAAATGGGTTTGGCTAAAAAAAGGACACTTTACATATTTAAGACCTTGAACTGCATCAAGATTTTTTTTCTCTTGACTTTCACTTTGTTGCCTATACAAAAAAAAATGTTTTCGGTAAAATTTTAACTTTTCTCTCTTGAATTAAGTGTTTAAATCCAGCGCTTTTCTAAGAAATTTCTCTTCACTTAAATATGACTGCACCTGAGGTCTGATATGTGGCACTATGAAAAAAAATTATGGATCTTCTAGAAGACCCCCGCCAAATTAAGTCCTCTTCATCTGTCAGACTGAACAGATGTGTTTTATTAACCCTAAACCCTAAGCCACCTGAGACGAGAGCGACAGCAGGTTCATTTTGGGGTGACTCACTTAAAGTTAGTGTAATGGGAGTTACTTCCCCGTGGCGAGCGGTTTTTTTTTTTTTTTTTTAGAATACATTAGCGGCGGAGAAAAGATACAAAATTATTATAGATATGTATATTAAAAGGAAAAAACAAAACACTGGTGTCCTGACATAACAATTAGCTAAAAATCCTTATTTCAGATTTTGCAAATTTGACATATTCTCTTAACAACGTTGGTATGTACCATCAGTTGTAAAAAAGAAAAAAAACTGAGTGAAACATCTACTTAATTTTTTTTTCAGGCGACAAGCTCATCTGTGCATTTTAGCTAACAACGTTGATGAACCTACATATACTAAATTAGTAGAAGCTCTATGCACAGAACATGGAATTAATCTTCTTAAGGTAAGGAAAATTTGTCCTCTAATGAAAATGAAATCTTTTAAATAGTGTAAACCAGTGGTTTTCAAACTTTTTGTAACTGCCCCCTTCACAGCGGGATGAAAATGCCAGCACACCTCTCAAATGAACACCATCTAGAGGAATATTTGGTAAAAGTAAACGGGCAAGAACGTCTAGTTGCTGCGACTGAGAACGTTTAAATCATCCCATTTTTCCAGCCTTTCAACCAAATATCACATTTTACTGTAATTGCTCTAACGCCTCCTCATTTGACTACTTACTTGCCAGCGCCCCCTGAAAGTTCATGTTGCCCCCCCAGTGGGTTGTACCAACCACTTTAAAATCCACTGATGTAGAACTATTTTGTATTTAACACTGTTAAACAGCTAACAAACTTTTTTTTTTCTCCTAAATTTAAAATCTGTGTTTTTGATAAAATCAATTCATGTATGTACAAATAGTTTTGTATTTTCCCCCTAAAAAAGCTCTATTAATGTGCTTAATACTTTTCTAACAATTTGATTCTAATTAATGATGATATTAATGCTCCCTCTTCTGAATGATAAATGAGGATTGCATTTTATCTGAATTTCAGCTTTATTATAGAAGCAATTTGTTTTAAAGGATTTTTTTTCTTCTCAAAGTAATCATTAAAAACTGATTTTAATTCAGCTATTTTTTTTGATGCCTTGTTTTTTAAGCATAATGCTTTTGGCATAAATATATATACACACACACACACACTTTTAAAGTAATTAGACTTTTAAAATATTTTGGTTTCATCATAAATGTGTATACATATATATTCCAACAACTCTAAATTCTACATTTTAAGGTGAATCCTTCAAGAAATTTGTACTGATGTCTGTTTTGTCATTTATTGGATTTTAGGAAGTTTCAAATGTCTTTTTACTTCTAAACAATGGTTAATTACTACTTTTCTAATAATTTGATACTAGCTTAAATGACTAAAAACAAAGATAAATGAAAAATCTTAAAATAGCAAAATTGCATTGATATTTTTGTTCCATTAGAAAGTTGAAATTATATTGTATAGATTACTTAAAATTTAAATCCATGAAATAATCCTTAACATTTTTTCTCCTCCACCATATAATGATGACAGTTAATGCTCCCTCTACTGCAAATTCATATATGAGGATTGCATTCAGTCTGATTTTACTAATGTACCTATAACTTATTTTATATTAAAGCAAATGAAAATTTAAATCTATTGATGGTTAACAATTGTTTTTTTAAATCTAGTAAGGTCTTCACTATCAACAATATATAACCTCTTGTTTGTTTTCATATTTTAAGTATTTAGATTTAAAAATCTAAAGAAAATGACATCTTTGACCTTATGATGGCAGTTTTTAAAAAACATAATTAAATTTCTAAAAGTCTTCTAAGAACCCACAGCATTTTTTTCTATAAAATGGTTATAAATTAATCAAATTTATCCATATGATAATGGTTTAAATCATCGTCTTGATATTGTTATAAATTAGAATAAAGGCTTTTCTTATAGCAAAATATTTCATTTGAAAACCAGGAAAAATTCTTATTATACCTCCCCAAAAGTCTCTAAATTAAAGAAAAAAAAATTTATCTGCACAAGTTGGTGTATTTTTAAGATTTTATACTATGGATAAATTAACATTTTCTTTTTTCTTTACCATGCTCAACCTATAGCTTTAATTTTGTTTCTAAATTTTGAAAAATCAATTTTATAATGATGATATACTTAATGCTCCCTCTTCTGAGTGATAAATGAGGATTGCATTTTGTCTGAATTTGTTTGATAGAAGCAATTGGTTTAAAACTATTATAAAAGCTTAATGCTTCTGATATAATTATTAACTTAAATGATAATTAAAATATTTTTCTTTCATTTTATTTTTATATATATATCACTCACATATGCAACAATTAAAACAGAATTCTAAATTCTATGTATCCAGAAGTTGTATACATTTATCATTACTCTATAGAAATATCAATTTCACTTTGTTGGTCCAATATTATTTTAGTTTCTTTATAAATATGAACAATAGTAATCTATTATTATATCTTGTGACCAATTTTAACTCTTTGATAATAACTTTATTAAATACCTTTTATTATTTACAACCTGTAATGATGATAGATAATGCTCCCTCTACTGACAATGATCAATGAGGATTGCATATTATCTGATCAGGATTTTAAAACAAGGTTTTCCTATAAAATATAAGAACATAAAAACTTGTTTCTAGAAAGGCTGTTTTTCCTATTTAATAAAGTAACATTGTTTAAAAAGCTAAGAATCTTTAATAAAAGCTTGTCATAGCACTGGTAATTTTTCATAAAAAATGCACAAAAATTAAATAGATTGCATGTTGTATTTAATTTTTTTTTTTTAACCTATAATTTGCTAGCAATTTAATCTTTATTAAGCTCCATTTGTAAAAAGAAAAAAAAAAGTCAATTTTGTGTGTGAATATGACAGTATTACCCTCCTATTTTATATGGATTTTCATTGAACAACTTGAAAATTAAATAACCCTGATAAATTATTAACAAAACTCTGCAATCATAAAACCCTTTCTTAAAATGTCAAATTTGATTAAAAATTATTTTTGCCTAAAAAAGTATAAGAAATTGGTATTATGAAATAGTTCTCAGTTTACAATCAATGATCATTTTTTTGCAAAGAATTTTGTTTTTAGATAAGATGATTAAAGATAACTTTTCAAATTCAATCTGTAATGATGATATCTAATGCTCCCTCTTCTGATAATTGTAAATGAGGATTGCATATGGTCTGAACAGGGATATATAAAATGATTTTCAGTTGAAAGTTTTATTAACCATTTCAACTTATAGAAATTATATCAATTTTAAATGATTTAATATCAAAACTTGTTTGTTTTTTTTTTAAATATATGTACTTTGCTTCTTCTTTTTTTATAAAAGGTAAGTCTTGAACAAAAAAAAAAAATGTTGCTTTGTTTTCTATCAGGTAATTTTACTGTTTTTTTTTTTAATTAATATATATTTTTTAGGTTGAAGACAGCAAACAACTTGGAGAATGGTCAGGTCTTCGCAGAATAGATGTAGAGGGCAAAGCCAGGAAAATTAATGGCTGTGGTTGTGTAGTTGTAAAGGTAATTTTCAATGATACGTTGATTTCAATTGTCACTTTTTTGTAAGACTGTAGATATTAAAATAGCAATAGTGAATGAAAGTCAAGTGTGTTTTGACTATTGTGTAAGTCAAAAGTATAATTTAGTTTTGAGTTGGAATTAAAGTGGTATTATGATAGTAGCTTGAATTTGATCCAGTCTATTCCATTACATCTGGTTTTGGGCAAATATTCTTGGCTAAAGAATTAATTTCTTTTCACTTCCCCAGATATGGGATAAGTAATATTATTTTATTTATATATACACACACACAGAGGGTGCCCCTAAGGTTACCGCTATCTATAGGTACATAGAAACTTATTTGTTTTTCAGGGTGAAAAGTTGACAAGAAAGAAAATGTAGTCTAACGTCTTATAATTCACAGGTTGCATACAAAACAAAGAAAAATTAAATAAAATTACACATGCGCAGAAGTAGAACCAAATCAGCTTAAATGTTTAAAACAAAAAAAAAAAGGTTAAATACTAAGGAATAAAGTAAAAAAAAAATAGAAAAGCGCCTAACCAAATTTTGATTTTGTCAAGAAAACCAAAATGCCACCAATGAAAAAAATAAACCAAAATGAAACTGATGACTTTAAGGGGTGCTAGTAATAATTTCACAAGATTACAGCCAGCAAACTAAATACTAATTGAAAGCAGTTTTTTTTTTCATTACAACCCAAGGGGATGGAGTCTGCAGAAGGGTCTCTAAGCATGGCCTTCTTAATAATGTATTTCTTTGGTTTAATTTTACAACATGCTACTACATTTCTCTTTTGCATGTGAAAAAAAATTTTTTTTTTTTCAACATCAGAAATTTAAGGTATTTTTTAACGATGTGATTCCGATTTTTGCAAAACACGATTCTTCCGATTAATCGTCCGATCGGTATTTTATTTATTTATTATAGTATCACAGCTTATCTTGAAGAAAATGTCCTCTAATGGCATTTAGACATTTTTAATGCACAACAACTTTTCGAATACCCTGTTTTATATATACACACACATACGGGGCTGTACATTGCGAGTAAATCACTCTCATTTACGGCTGTTTTTTTTTCCAGTCGGCGACTAAAGATAAAAATCGCTTATCTTTTTGATAACTTTTTTTTTTTTTTTTTTTTTCAGTCACTAATGGGAAATTTTGTCTATATCATAATTTGAAAAATAAACAAAACTTCACCTAAAATTATTGGTTTATTCATAACAGTGAGATAGCCTTATATGGTTTGGCTTGTAAATAGAAATGTCTAGTTGTCAAAGGTTAACTAAAATTAAATTTGTCTGTAGAGCCCTGACACATTGGTTAAACAAATCTCTCAAATAATCATAAAATGTTCATATGCTAATTATAATTAGCAAAAACACAGATATATTTATTCTGAACTTACTAATAGTTTTTTTTAATCTTCCTTATGATGATATAATGCTCCCTCTACCGAAAAAAATGGAGATTGCATGTATTTATTTGGATTGAACTTACTTTAAAACTAAATTTATAGTTATAAATGTTTTATTTTAGAAGCAGTAACTTAAATAATTTTTTTTTATCTATCTTTTCAGGATTATGGAAAAGAATCCCAGGCCTTGGATATTCTTAACGAATATTTCCATTCTAAGAAATAAATTCATGCAATCTGAATAAATAAAATACTATTTTATACATTGTTTTTTGTTCTTATTTCATAATTGATAAATATTATTTCTGTTCAGTAACTTTTATCTAAAATCAATTTTTTTACTTTTAAATATTTCAAATTTCATTATTATAAACTTGTAGTATAAGATATTGTTTAGTAATTACTTGCAAATAGAATAATGTACAACTATTTTGATAATTTTAAGTGAAGATGATTAACCCGACACCACTACCGTTAGATGGTAATGAAACTGCTTCAATATATTACTATTTTAAGTATAAGTAAATAGCAAAGTTTTTCTCAGCAGGTTTTTCTGTTGTAAAAAATATTTTAAGATAAAAATTCTGTACTTCAAGTTTTAGATTTAGTTGTCTCTCCATCATATCCGTAATTTCTACAAAGAAACAAAACCTTTGATTTTAGAAATTGATTTTTATTTGATTAAATGTCTTCAGTCCATTGTAAATTGTCATGTGATGATTCAGCTTCTTGGCTCCCAATTTGCTTCATGATGGCTTTTTGTAATTCTTCTGAAGATTCATAAATCTTGATTTTAAAAGGACTTCTTGGTACATGAACACCTGACCACATAATGTTGACCTCGTAATGACCAGTTTCTGTTGGTTCATAAGAGCAAACAATTGTTCTATTGTTTGTTATATGCCGCTTCATATTTACTTTGAAGCCACCTGAAAAATTGCGTGAAATATACTAGCTTTTATATTGTAATTAGTTGATTTGGCAAAATTTAGTCTTAATGCCCAAATTTTCCATGTAATCTTGGCTAAGAAAAACTGTTTCTCTTTGGGCATTCCTTAATATGTTCCCTGTTTGCAATTCAAATTTACTTATATTTTGTCTTTATAACATCCTTTTTGTGTGTGTGTATATATATTTATATATACACGCATATATATTGGGAAATATGTGGAACAAAACTTTCATGTTTATGACTAAAGATACTTATTAGATACTGTCTTTTTAAAATCTATGAATATTGCCACAACTATACTTCTTAAAGTTATGTACAAATTATTCCTTTAGTCACACAAATTGGATCCAAAATAAGATCAGTCTATTCGTTTTTTTTTTTTTATATTTTTCCCAATTTCTAAGAACTCTTAATGAGGCTTCAATGTTTTCTTTTAAATAATTCATATTAAGAACTTACAGGCTTGGTATATAAACAATATTTTAAAACTTTCAAGCCTGACATGAAGGCTCTTATCTGAAAATTGAAAAAAAAATAAGGCAAGAGATTGTTCTCTGTAATAAAATGTTATAATGAAAAAATGCTGTATGTATGCATACATATATATTATATACATGCATTTATACACAGGATTACCTTTTGGTCCTTTCAATTTGATAGAGAGTTGTCCAACTCCAGCTCCTTGTGTTTCAACTAAGAAATTACTGTCAAAAGAATGAAGAATACCATCTTTAGTGCCTGGACCCCAGACTTTTACTTGGGTTGCATCAGGTGGTTCTCCAACTCTCAATAAAAAGGGACTGCCTAAATTGAAATAAAAAATAAATCAATTGTTGAAACAAATTCCTGGTTATAATAGTTGATTCACTTTTTTTCATCTGCTTAATTTTCTATCAAACTGGAGGTCGTTAGACACTTATTTGCTTGTCTTCTGAAGCCACTCTAATATGCTACACTTCCAGGCTATTTATTTTTGTATGACCCAAATTTCATGTAAAGAAAATTATATATTTTCTTGCCAATGTTTTTTTTAGATATAATAGGCGTGACTTACAAGCTAGCTTCTTGTAATGCCTATCAGTATGGCTTTTTTAAAAATCAAAATGGAGCAACATTTACCATGTTCACTACTACTCATAAGATCCTATATAAACATAGGATACTATGAGTAATAGTGAACATGGTAAATGTCGTTTCATTTTGATTTTTAAAAAAATTTACCTTTTTTAAATAATTTCCTATTTATATTAAAATTTCTAGTAATTTATTTTATTCAGTTTTGAATAGTATAATTATTGTGATTTAGTTGATAATGTATAATTTTTTGTTTAAAATTAATGGCAAAATTTACTATTTAGAAAAAACGTTATTTTTAATGAGAATACACAATAGTTTCAGGGTTCTTACAGACTTGAAAAGTCCTTGAATTTTAAGTTTTGCCTTAAAAAGACCTTGATTTTATTGTTGCCTTGAAAATATAGAAAATACCTTGAATATTTTAGGAAAAAATTTATGAAAAATAAATGAACTGGCTAAGCTCAAAGAAAAGCTTTGAAACTAAGCAATAAGAACAAAGACTTTGTCAAATACACTGAATGACATTGTGTTATCTCGTGTTAAGTTCAAGCTGTAAATAGATGATCAGTTTTGCTGTGTGATACTGTAGGGAACTTTGTGTGAACTTAATGTAAATAACCATGTAACCTTTAAAGTACTTCATAAAAAAAGATGAATAAACATGACTTCTGTTGTCAGTAACTAAGATATTTTTTATTACTATATTGTTGTTTACGCATCAAATTTTGCCTTGAAAATAGATATTGGAAATTTGTATGAACCCTGAGATTTATTTTAAGAATAAAAGTAAATGTCCAAAATTTAAATAAACTCTATAAGAGGTCTTATCAAAATTGAGCTAGTTAAAAAACTGGATGTTTGTACACAAATATTTTAACACCTTAGTTTTTACTACTCAAAAAGAAGAAAAATAAAAAGAGACCTGACACTTTTTCACCATCATATGAAAGCCATAGTTTATGTTGTCCTGGTATTGTTGGGTAAACGTTTACGCTGTATAATCCAGGTGTCTTTTCAATGACATCACACCGAATATGTCCATGACAGTTTTGACAAGATGCTTCAACATAGCCTTATTCACAAAAAAGAAAAAAAATCTGCAATGATGATTGAGCTCAGAAGTATGATATTTACTTGGTGAGCACCCCCAAGTTTGGCACAAGGCCATTTTTACGTGCTCTTACCCGGGCTTT